>JBDFRD010303273.1:0-10547 GCA_039654405.1 Bullina lineata
TCTCTCTCTCTCTCTCTCTCTCTCTCTCTCTCTCTCTCTCTCTCTCTCTCTCTCTCTCTCTCTCTCTCTCTGTATCTGTTTGTACATGTGTATGTGTGCGAGCGAGAGAGAGAACATGGGGATGAGGAAAAAGGCCCACATTGCATAAATGTTTTGAGATTTGCCACATCACATATTCAGTCAGTCTTGTACAAGAGCAGACACTGTGTTCATCTGTGTCCAATGTTCATCCTTTTTTTTTAGAATTCTCTCGATCAATATTACTTTTCCATGTGTTCTTCTGCCTGTTGTCTTCATATCATTTCACTTAATCCAATGGCCAGCCATATATATATATTTTTTTTTTTTTACGTCTGTCATTATAATTTTCTGAACGTTTAGGTCTTATTTTTCCATCTACTAGTTATATTGCTTTATGCCAAATGCCAGTCATTTTACATTAGTCTGCCTGTAATTAAATTTTTTTTTACCAGTTCCTTACTTTCTTACTTTTCTATTTGCTTATCGTCTCTTTTTCCATCCATCTGTCATCATGCTTTCTTCATCCATCTTACTTTCCTTCTCTTTGTCATCTTTCTTTTCCTTCTATCCTCCTTGTTTTTTATGTCAATCGTCTTACTTTTCCATCTTTCTATCAAGATCCTTTTTCTACCTTCTGTCACCATCATCATAGTTTTTCTTTTGTTTTTCAACCTATGTTTCCATCTTTATTATCTTTTTATGTGTCAGTCGTCTTACTTTTTTCCATCTTTCTATCAAGATCCTTTTTCTACCTTCTATCATCTGACTTTTCATTCCATCTGTCTGTTGTCTTACTTTTGTTTCCATCCGTCATCTTAGTTTTCCTTATGTTTTTCATCCTCTGTTTCCATCTTCATCGTTGCCTGTAGTTTGCCTATTACCTTGTAATGTGTAAGAGTCAGTCTATGATCTTTGCTGTCAGGTCTGCTTTATTATATTATAAAAGATTGAACAGCCCGCATATTATCTTGCTTTTTGATGACATCACTGCACTGTACACTTCTGACCATGGCTGATTTCCAATGATGTTGTTCTTCTTTATGATTCCAGACTTACCCCCCACCCCCCGGCAACACCTCCATTTTTTAACCCCTTCCCACATCAGAAAGAAAACAAAATTACTGTACTAGATATAAAAACCTTAACATTAAAAAATGTTGTAAGAGCATAATATTACACCAATCATCAATCAGCAAAAACTCAAGAGAAAAAGAAAAGGTTACATTTATTATCCTAAAATTTGTCTGATGAATCATCTCCCTTGAAGTTGGACCTTTTCCCCAGTAATAACATTTCAACTGTGTGTAATTTGGGTGATATAATGGAGTTGATTTCTCAAAGGACAACATGAAATTGCTTCAGAATTTGCAGGGAAATTTACTGGTCATAAATGCCCGAAGGAAATGGACATAATGTCTCTGTTGTCTAGCCAATATCTGATGGCTTCATAATCGAACAAGGAAATCAAATTTTTGGTCTGGATGAGATCTGTAACTGATGGAGATAATAGTTTTGTTTGTTGGAAATCTCTTTGAGAAAAAAAAAGATTTAAAAGAATAGGAAATAAATGATAAGACAAATGTCAGTTCTTCGTGCTCACTCTGTTGAAATGGTCTTATTTAATATGTAGTTGTAAAAACATAAGTGGTCTGGAATAGAAATATTGCATAATGACTAATGACAAAAAACTTGTAGGCTTTTGCACCTTCTCTCCTCCTTCTCTTTCTTTGGCTTTTTGACTGTTCTTTCTCTTTGTCAGTTTGTCTCCCTCGTTTCCTGTCACCATTGTATGATTCTCCCTCCCTTTGCTTTCATCTTTGTCTTTCACTGCCAGCTCTCTACTTTTCCTTCTTTAATCTTCTTTGTGCCTAACTCTTCCTTTCTCCTTCTGGCCTGACTTACACTATTTCTTAACTCTATCTTTCTGCTTCTCACTGAATCCCTCTTTCTCCTTTTTACCACATTCCTCTGTCCTTGTCTTCTTCTTCTTCTTCTTCTGCCTATCCACTCCCTATGGAACACAGGCCACCAACATAAGTTCTTCTTGCACCCCTTGTCTTCAGCTGTCTTCTCTAATTCTTTCTACTTCTTTCCTTCCTTCTTCATTTTCTTTCATCCTCTATCTCTCCACAATGCCCTTGGTCATCGTCTAAATCCTCAGCTGGCTGGCTGGCTGTCAATCTATCTACGAATCCGAGATTTTGGTGTAGAATTGGAATTTATGTTTGGGAAAGACGTCTTCGTCTTGCTTTTCTAGGCGTCATGAAAAGGATGTTGATTACTTGCTCACCTTTCATCTCCTTTCTCCTTGCCCAGAAATTGCTGCACATGCTGATGACCAGCGTTCCCCAGGAAAAGAGCCACTACACCAAGCGAACCAACTGGCTCAACGCTGTTTTCTCCCTGATCTTTGCTGCACTTTCATTGTCCAGGATCTTCGCAGTGCATCAAGGTTAAGATTCTTTAACTCATTTGTGACGGGCTACGCTTAAAAATGTAACTAAACTATACATCTATTGCCTGAATGCAAACCCACTTTACTAAAACCACCAATAACTTTGTCTGCAATGGTAAATTTAAAAACATGTCGACATCGACCACAACTAAAATTATTATTCTGTCTGAATTGATTCTATGAAAACTGCACTGCACATGTCATAAGCTAAAAAAATGAGGCGCTTGTTGTCATCAAAGGGTTAAGGCATTTAAGGCTCATAGGGCCATAGATTATCCCATTTGAAGTAGCATAATGTAGAACAGATGATTTTTAGGTCATCTCCTAGTACAGACGCTAATCTGTTGTGGGTTTACTTCCTGCACAAAATGATTTGTTATTACCCGATTCTCACCTGGGCAGAGAAAAGCAAAATTGCATAGAGTGTCTTTGTCAAGGACACAATATGACCTGTCTCACACAATTTTTTGCACTGATAGGAAGTGTCAGGCATGGGAGTTCATAATAATATTCAAGATTAGCTGTCTAAACCCTTTACCAGGCAAAAGACAGCTTAAAAGCTTTGATTGCACTGTAGTAAATTTAGTTCCTTCAAGGCTCATAAGATCTGTAGAGTGGTAGGTTATCACGGTTTCCATAGCACAAAAAGTGGAAGAGATAATTTTTTACATTTTGTCCCCAGACAAGATGCTAATTTGTCAAAAAAGGGTTAAAATTTATCTTAGATTTGGGTGTTTGGTATTTGAGTTAGGGTTTGGGGTTGGGATTTGGATGCTATACATCGCTACAAGATGCAAGTAATACCACGAGTCACGATACTGCCACAGGTTATCACGCCCCCCTGGACATCTTTGTGGAACTTCACCGTGTGGCAGGGGACCCCAAGATTCACACCATGGCTCCTGATCGTCCAGTCAATGTCTGTGTGGGCAAGGAGTGGTACCGCTTCCCTAGCAGCTTTTTCTTGCCTGGGCCCAAGTGAGTCACAGGATATGCAGGCCTGGGCCTTTTCTGGTGCTTTTCTGTCTGTCTGGTTGAATGGATAGATGGATGATTGGCTGTCGGTCTGGCTGGCTGGTTGAGTGGCTGATTTTTGTCTCTATGGAATTATTTAAAGAGATGATGAAAGTACCTTCTGTATTGACGATAATTTTGTTATTATTCAGGTTTATGGCCCAGCTTGCTGTAATAAAAACCCTTCAAGCCATTTAGGTTTTGTTCAAAGCAATTAATGACAGAACAATATAGGGTGAAGATGATATGGCTGATGTACATATTTTCAGTATTGATAGCCCAAATATAACATGAAAATGAGAAGAATGATTGACTAAAATGGCAAATGCAATCGAAAGAAACTATCCTGAAAAACATAAAGACTTTTTTTTATTGTATTTGCTACTTTATATTTTTCAGCTTCCATCCACTTTTTTACAATTATTGTACCATTTTGTATGTGCTTTTGTTTAATTTTCTCTATCTTATTTCAGCTGGCACCTGCAGTTCGTACAATCAGAATTTCAGGGACAGCTGCCTAAACCTTATGAAACAGGGCCTGACGCCACTCGAATCATTCCCACACACATGAATGACTTAAACCGAGAGGAGCCATCCAGATATGTGAGTGTGCTGTGGTTTTGGGAAAACGATGAATGAATGATATTGATACTCGTGGAGCGTAGGTCACGGACTAGATCTTTCATTGCCTATTTCTCCTGGGCTGCTCTCTCTATTTCGGTCCAGTTCCTCTTCGCTTTCTTCATTTATTTTATTATTAATTACTCTTGTCCAAGTTGGTGATCTGCGTCTTTCCCTCTGTCCCTGAGGGTTCCCTAGGAGTGCTTGGTGGACCATTGAAGTATGTGTCTGATCCACTGGTATTCTCTCAGCTTTTCTTCTTAACTTAGTCTTTGCTTAGTCTGTTCTCACACACTGCGACACATAAAAACATTCCTTATCATGCTCAGCGTGTTCCTTGTTTTATTAATGAAACCTTTTAACGTGTACGTTGGTATTTGTGATGCAGTGTCATACCTTTTCTTAGAACTACTTCAGATAGTTTTTCGATAGAATTTTATATAAAAGTTCTTCAAGGCCTCTAAAACCAACAGAGTTGGAGCTTATCACAATTTTAGGTAGTAGTGTGAAGCAGAAAAAATGATTTTATACATTACCTTCTGGACAGGTTTACTCTCCTAGATGAATATCATAAGTAAGTTCCTGCAAGGCCCATAGAGCCGGAGGTTATCCTGGTTTCAGTAGCTTGAAGCGGAACAGGTGATTTTTTAGGTCATCTCCGAAACAGGACGCTAGTCTATCATAAGTTTACTTCCCCAGCAGAATATGTTGGTACCCAATTCACACCTGGGTGAGGAGAAGGAAAATGGTGTAAAGTGTCTTTCCCGGGGACACAACATGATCTCCATCGAATTCGAATCCAGGGCCCATGGATCAGGAGTCCTACTGTCTAACCATTTGACCATTGCACCACCTTGATGAATATTATGCTGGCACCTAATTAACCCCTGGGTGGAGAGAGGAAAAATGTTACAGAGTGTCTCCCAAGGAAATAACACAGTTACTGGAACCCAAAACACATGGATTGCAAATCCAACAGTCTGTTTAGCCACCATGCCACTCTGGAGTGATATGACCAAAGCCTATTCTTAGCCTTACGTTTTTCATTCACTTTAGCATTTCCTCCCCAGCTGGACATCAGCCGATGCCATTACTTGATTGATCGAGATTCTGAAGACTGGAGCAGGCTGGAACCTCGCTACACGGACAGTCCAGAGTGGACGGTCATCAAGCAGGTTCCTTTCTTAGATGCCAGCAGGTGAGGCATGATGGAGGAAAGAACTATTCTAGTTGTAATCTCTTAAAATGTTGCAAATATGTTGGAACAGGTGGTTAACAACCAAGTACAGGCAATGGAAACTCCACTCTTGTACAGCACACACGTTTTTCCCTAGAAGTTTGCATTTTTTGATTGGGACACAGAGTGCTGTGTCTATTTTTTTTATTTTTTTTTTTTTTATGTGATGGCCACAAAACATTAAATAAGAAAATAAAGGAGAGTAAAAGAAAAGAAGAAAAAGAAAAAAAGAGAGAAATGTACATTAAAAGAACACAATTTTAACATTAAAAGTTTTCGCTGGTCTAGGGATGAAAAGCCTTGTGACTTTAACTCTTGTAACATTTCTTTTATTGTAATGTTGTACCTCAGCAAAAGATTCAACCATTGTATTTTGGTTCACACTACAACAAAGAGTATAGACAACCTGTTACTGATTATCGATTCATATTTTCCTTTATCCTACGTTTCATGAAGGTTGGATGTTTTGTTCTGTTTTTCATTTTAAGGATGATTTATTAAATATGTTCTTTAACTTTGTAAAGGTTCGACGGACACTTATTGTTCTTCTAATTTCATAAAGAATGGAAGCGTTATAATTCCATTTATAGATGAGCAGTCCCCAGTTTGAAAAAAATTAAATAATGAATAATTTTATTTCAGGTCTCACCGGCTGTTCCGAGCCTTTTATGTGCCATTCTTATCCAGTAGCCACTGCACCTACACCAACTATAGTTTACTGAAAACTACTCGCACAAAGAAAAATACAAGGACTAGCAAAACTTGACGTGAATGAGAAGAAGCTACTTATATTTTTATGTCTTAGGCAATATATGGTATTTTGTTCATATTTGATGTTAGAATAGAAAGTTGTTAGAAATATGTTGTTGTATAAATAAAGCAAAAAGAAATTAAAAAAAAAAAACCTGGGTTACTTGACGTGTGTAGAAGTATTTTCAAACGCAAAATTGATTTTATTTATCAATGCCTTTACTGCTTGATGCGTTTTTAATTTTCCTTCCTCAACTGGAGAAATATCACTGATAATAGAGTGACTTGTTGAAAAGGTTGTGGAGTTTTGGGTGATTCAAAATCTTTATTGGTGGTGGTGATGAAAGTGTGTGTGTTTGGATGGGTATTTTTTTGTTCTTTTTGTTTTGTTGTTGTTTTTTTGTTTTTAAGGGAGAGCATTGCAATCAGGACTGTGCTATATTAAAATAAAAAGAAGTGCTAATTTTAATTAAAGTATTGTTCTCATTATATCAGAGTTGGGCTACCGGTTATAATAATATCCTCTTACATATGAACGTTCATTTTTAATTTTACAATTTAAAGCTAGTCATAGCATAAACATGAGAGCTATAAAGTAGTATGGACAATGCCTTGGACTAATTTCTTTTCATCAGATCTGTTAAAGAGAGCTGGAGAGTGCATTTGTATTTATACTGCCAGCATTTTTGATGAGGGTTTAATTTTTATTTGCAGTTTATCTATGAAACAGTGAAATAAAGAACAACAACAATAAAATATCCTTGCAGTTTCTTCAGTTCCAGCCATGCTAGTTTTGTATACACAACAGATTTGGGAGTAACTGCAAGTCCACAGAGACTGAAAATTCACCTCGTTCATTGTATTATGCATCAAGATCTCTCAAATAGTACTTGTGTTTTTATAGACTTGTGCTTTAAATATTAAAAGAATTAAATAACTCTATTTTTGTTTTAGATAAACAAAATCCCGATCTTTCTTCAAAAATCTATAAATATTTAATCATTTGTTTCCATTTTTTTCTGTCGAAATTACATTGTGAGCTAAAATCAGACAAAACAATTTTTTTTAAATCTTTGAATCAAATTTGACCCCGGGGCCTTGCGTCCGTGTTTAAGTGAGAGAAGGAAGAGAAAGAAGCTTAACCTTTGCTGGTGCAGGCTATAGGCCACGTCTCTTGAAAGGCATCCTGTTATTGACGTATGCAAGCAGCAGTGCATCAAGAATAGAAATGCTACTCCAGTAAATTGATTTTTAAATTGATCTTTAAACTGTTTGTGAAGAAGTTATATGTCATCATTTATTTACAGATACAGTGTGTAAGATTATTTCTGCATGATTGTTTGAGTTGGTAGCTTGAGGAATTGATTTATTGAGCTGCTTCACAGTGTGAGCGCGTTTCTGATCGATAGATACGCTTGTTTGAATGTGCATGTGTGTGTTTAGGTGTGTTTGCAAACTTGACAGTTAACAATGCCATGAATGCAATGAGAAAACCATTCCGTTTTTTTTTTATTCGTTTTTAAATTCCAATTCCTTGGGTCCAGAATTATTAGAAGGCAGGCTGTATTTGGGTGTCATGTCACTTAAATAATAATTACTCCCCCTCCCCCTTTCCCCAAACCTTCTTTTTCCCCCTCCTTTTTGTCTTAACCTTTTCACTACTTGGGTGGCATATTACTTAAACTTTTAGCCAAATAGCATTTATCCTATCCATAAAAATACATGTATATTGAATTACACCTAACCTATTGAGTTTGAGTATTCTACACAAGATTTATTCGGAAGGGGTGGGAAGGCCGGCGGCGAGGCAGGGAGACAGGAAGATAGGTAGGCAGACAGGTGGGTAGGCAGGCTGGCAGGCAAAAGGAAAAAACATGTAAATGTTCTACCAATGAAATCTTCCAGGTCAAGCTTGAACTACCATTGTGATTACACTGTACTATCTAATCACACCACAGCATCGTACTGTCAGTAGAAGAGATTAACATTCAAACAGAGTTTATCCCAATACCAACCCCCAAAGTAACCTGTCACCCAAATAGACACAGCCTTGTGAGAAAGCTGTGAACGTTTATAGTAGGGTGTGTTAAGTGTGTAAATGTCTTCCACTGTTTTCTTCTCGACTGCTGAACTAGTGAAGACACGATATACGTGTGTATTATTATGTCTTGAAATAATGTGAGAGTTTTAATATATGTAAGCTGTTTCACCATTTATATTTTTGTGTCATGTTAGTATTTTTAGTCATGAGAATGAAATTGAACATTTGTCCTTACAAACAAGTTCGTTTATTGCCTTTTTTTTCCAGTGTTGTTTGTTCTGTTGATATCGTGTCAGTTCGTTGTGTTTGTCTCATGTCATTAGTCCATGACTGTCCAAGAAGATAAGACCATTATCAGGTCAAGCACCACATCACATTGGTGGAACAATATCCACTTATATCCATTCTACAAATTCCAAACACCTGTTAAACAAAACCCGGATGGACAAATATAGCGATATCCAGACTAAGGACAAGCCATGAAAAAAGAGTGAATACAGACACAATCAGTCAGTATTAAGAAGCATCGCGTGTAATTGAAAAGACAATAAAAGGAAACACTTATTCACATTTCTGGCTCCAATCGGCACGTTTGACATGAAAAACGCAATCAAGGAGATGTTGCCGCATATGAAATAGAAGAGAGAGAAAGAGATGTTGCCGCCCCATCACCGAGTGTGTTGAATAACCTCCTCTTCACAATGTTCCTGAAAGGTCAGTCTGACCAGTGCCCGTGCCAGACAGGCGTCACAAAGATGAAAGAACTGCAAAGATGGGCCCTACCAAATCCCTCTTCAGGCTGGAGTGTATGGAAGCCAGGTCGACTTTGACTTTGAGGATGCTCGATTTCATTTTCTGCATCCATGTCGCCAACAGAGAGAGAACAAAGAAGAAATTCATCTCCTGCAAAGTGCCCGCTTTTGTTACCATTTACTGTATTAGATGCGGGCGCAGCAGAGACTTACAGTACAAAAGCTTTGTGGCACTGGGGCACTCACAGAACAGCGTCATTTGTTTGAAAAGTTGGGCGTAACAATTTGTTTGAAAGAAAAAGAAGAAAGAGGAGAAGACAATCTAAAATAACAATGAATTCAAGATTGTTCCTACCTCCGTCTGAAACCACGAAATGCGTCATCATTTCAGTCCTATTGAAAACTGCTCACACTGGGACCGAATTAGATCTCATTTAATTTTCCTAACGCCGAAGAATTTTGAATCAGAAACAGCATGTTTTTTAAATCTTCGACTTTTAAGACTTCGTTTTATGTTATATTGACTTCAATAATATTGTGCGGAAGAAAAACGATTCAAACGTTTTTACTAATAATGCAAACATATTTTTTATGTTTCATTTGCGGCATATTGGTTTTGTTGTTGTTGTTGTTGTTGTTGTTGTTGTTGTCATTGCGTACGTATTATAATTTATAAATGTTGACGGACATCATCTGTCATTCATACTTAGGATTTTCAAACATTTAACTCTAAACAGAGTTTATTATTTTATTTCATAGATCAGAAAGTAAGGATTCATTTTACAGAATGATGCTTTCCTATTTAGGTAACAGTATGATGTTGAAATGCTCACCAAACTACATATAGATTCTTTGCAAGGAACTTACACGAAGACAGTAATGTCGAGCGTTGGTATTTTTACGGGATAGCTTCATTTAGTTCTGTTTGCTACTTTGTATTTTTCAGCTTCCAGTCAGCTTTCATCCACCTTTTTTGTTCATTTATCGTAGCCTGACCACCACGCCAAGCAGTTAGATTCAGATCTCGACTGATTGCCGCGTGGTGGGCGTCTAAGAAGGCGAGAGTTGTGGCGCAGAAATGTCAGAAATTGTTCTCTACCGTTGCCTCACTTCCTGGCTACGTGCCGCGCATGCGCTGTTACAGACTAGCCGACGACAGAAAGCTTTCAAACCGGGTCAACTCATGGTTAACCTTTAGCGCGAATAGGCGATACCGGTATGTCATAAAGAAAGACAGACATTAATATTGATTCATATACCAGTAATCAAACAGCGAGATAGATAGAGAGATTGAAAGATAGATAAATAGATAGATAGATACACGTAGATAGATAGGTAGGCCTAGATGAATAGATAGAGATGAATGTATGGATATAATATGAGCTGCCTGATACGTATGGCAAGAATCCAAATTCAGGACTTTTTGGCTATGATTCCGGGACCCTCATTGCTTCGTAACATCTTTATCATAAGTATTAGTAGGCCTACTTAAGAGAAATTGTTCAGGCATGTGCATTTTCTTTAAATAATGGCGTCTACATTTTAAGGCACTGTTGTCTTGAAAATCGTGGCACGGATTTCAGTTCTTCTTCTTCTTCTTCTTCTTCTTCTTCTTCTTCTTCTTCTTCTTCTTCTTCTTCTTCTTCTTCTTCTTCT
>JBDFRD010303382.1:0-10546 GCA_039654405.1 Bullina lineata
GAGAGGGAGAGAGAGAGAGAGAGAGAGAGAGAGAGAGAGAGAGAGAGAGAGAGAGAGAGAGAGAGAGAGAGAGAAAGCTTGTTAAAATAAAAAGGAACGAACGGAAAAAACATAAAGACGATGGCGTGAGAATTACAAATTTGTGTCGTTTAGTTACGGATCAATCATATTTTTTATATGTCCAATGATTACGTTATGAACATAGCAAATTAAAAAGTGTGAATGTTGTCATGGGCCATGAAACGTGAACCACAATGGAACACGAGTATGTAGAATTTTTATGAAAATGCCTTACTTACCTCAGTTTGGCCAGAAAATTGCTTTGCACAAACAGAAATTGGCGACATTACGATCACTTTCGATGTTACAGGGGGATCAGGCCCATGGATACCCATCCATAAATGTACAAATAAAGGCAGTCAAAGTGAAAGTAAAAACGTAAGTAAGAAGTCCAAGTTTATATCCAAATAGATTCTATCATCTCATCGCTTTTTTAATTATATATTCTAGATCCAGATCTAGAATCTAGATCTAAATCTAGACTTAGTTAGATTCTAGCTCTCGCTCTTCATACTTCGGGTATTTTCTGCTTTCAGATATGTTTCAAATTGTTTAATTTATCAGCTTATCATTAGATCTAGATATATCTAACTATGTTCTAGATTCTTCTAGATGTAGATCTATAGGCTGTTTTGGCTCTATTTCAATTTGGCCAACTGCAGTATGGATCTGTGCAAGTCTCAATGATGAATTAAAAAGTCAATGTTCAGGTCAGGTCTAACTTCTCATCTTGATTTTGAGAAGCAGTGTAAATAGCTTACAATAGAATAAGCAATCAAAGCATGTCCATGTGTGCCTAAGGTTCGCCTGGCCAAGGTCGGAGCATGAATGGGATTAATTAAAAAGAAAAAGGTGATTTCCTTAGCTAGGCCTATAAATTGTTCCATTCCACTTGAATGTTAAAATATGGCAATATGATTAAACTCTCTTTCCCTCCATTTCGTAAAACTCGCCCCTCGATTCATAAATTTATAATTAATTTATTTTCTCACAGGTTCACTTGAATAAAAAGAAGTAAAAAAAACAACTTCGAAATGCCGGAGGGTCATCCATCTTTAAAAAACAGTCAGCTGTCAGCCCTCAGCGGAATTGTAGGGAGTGATCCTTCACAAGACGAATTTTTATCAGCCAACAGTACCAGCTCTGAATCCGTGCAAGATGGTAGCCATCGTGGTGGTCAAAACAACCCTCTGCTGCCTCCTTTAACTTTAACATCAGCGGCTTTATCTGGTAACAAAGCGAGAGAAGAACATGTTAAAAAGCGGATGATATATGCAGGCCTGGCACTTCTCACTGCTTTGCTTGTTTTTCCATCATGGCATCTGGTCTCCTCATTGATGGACTCCACCAGGGAAGATGATTACTATTCTGTGGTGTTTGACGCTGGCAGCACGGGCTCCAGGGTCTTTGTGTTCCATTTCAAGACCAGAGGCTCAAGTAAGTTGCATTCCTGTTGGCTGTTAGTATTCTCTCAGCAAAGTAAAGTTCCTACAAGACTTGTAAAGCCCATAGGAGCTTATCCTTATTTTTGGTAGCATGAAGTGGAACAGATGATGCTCACATCATCTCCCAGACAGAACACTTGTTTGTCGTAGGTTTACTTCCGATGCGCACCTGGGAGGGAAGGGGAAAAACAGAGTAAAGTGGTGTAATCTACTGGCCGAATGTTTTACATGTTCATATCCTTTGTTGTGTTTTGTTTTTATTTTTATGTCTGTGGTGTACTGTAGTTAACTTTGTATAATGGTGTTTTTATATGATACTGGAGTTGCCAATATTGTAATAAAATTATGAACGACCCTTGGTCTTTTTCTTTCATCTCTCCTCATGTCTCATAAACTCCAGATGATCCCGATGGGCTTGGCGTGAGGCTGGAGGAAGAAGTCTTTCAGTCTGTAGAGCCCGGCATTTCTTTCTATGCTCAGAAGCCTCATGAGGTATGTAGTCATATTTTTTTTACTCCTCAACAAATAAGTCGAGCGTTGATAATAGATCTTAGTGTTCCAACTAGACTTCTGTACTGGGGATGAGCAATGATAGAAAATGCTTCTCTTCCTCTTCCTCTTTTGTGGAAGATAAATGATGAACGGTGAGGGAGTAAAATGGGGGAAATTTAGGTTGAGTAAATGTGAAATCTTAGGAAATACCTTCATTAGTTTTAAGGTTATGGTTCAGAACTGACTTATTGCTAAGATTTATGATATAATGGGTTCAAGCAACTGCACAGTTAAATTACTTAAACCGTTTTATAAACCGAAGCTTCTAGAAAAAAAAATGTTTATGTATTATTTTTCTTTATGTATCTTTCCTTGTTTTAAAACTTTTGACTTGAAGAACCATGCAATTGACATTTTACTGATGATTTTCCAGGCAGACTGAGCAGTGTCAAGCCTATTAATTTTGTAAGCAAACTTCATGGTTGTTGCTTTTGTTTGTAACATTGTTGAATTTTGCCATTTCGTTCGTACTACAACATTATCATCTTGCTACAGGCTGCTGAAAGCTTACAGCCTCTGCTGAGCAAGGCTGTCTCCTCTGTGCCTGAATGGTTTCACCCTTACACCCTGCTCACACTGAAAGCCACAGCTGGGCTGAGACTGTTACCACCGTCTAAAGGAGACAGGATCATGAAAGCAGTATGTTGTTTTGTTAATGAAGGAATTCTATTGATAAGGAAAGAAATAGATCAGTGGGAAGAAAGAATGTAGGAAATCGTTTTTTATGTAGTCAGAATTTTTTTGCGAGAAATCGATTGTTTAATATCATTTAATTCTTGTCTAGAAAATCTTCCAGTGTATTGAACGAATTAATGATGAAACATAAATTCTTAATGACAACCTCAAATGTTCAAATTTTGAATTAACTGTTTCTCTGATACTGTCGCAGCTTAAGAGAACGATATTAATCAGCCTTTGCATTAGTGAGAAACGCTACATATTTTGTCTTGTAGGAAGTTATGAACTTCATTGTTTATGATTGGTTCCAGATCATAAGTTCTTGCTTTGAGCTGTATACATTACATTCTTGTGAGGAGACCTTTTGTTCTTTTTTCCTGCAAGGAGCTAAGCTTGTGTGCGTTATATAGTTGACAAAAATCTCAATACATAAACAGTAGAGTAAACGAACGTATTGGTTTTAGTGAAAATGTTTAATTTTTTACCACAGGTTCAAGATTTGATGATAACGTCTCCTTTCTTCATACCTTTTCCTAGCAACATTACAATAATGAATGGAGCTGAAGAAGGTGAGTGTGACTTAATTTTGATTCTGATGTATTCAAGGGAGGCAATAAGCCTGACTCTTGCATTTCAGGCATTAAATATTTCTTCATTATTTGCAAAAATATCTTGCATAGTATTATGCCTTTTGGATGTGAGTGTCAGTAATGTTCCTTCAAAGCCCATGACGTCAGAGCTTATCCTGGTAGTGTGGAGTGTGATACAGAACATATGATTTTAACATCATCTCCAGGACAGGACACTTGTCTGTTGTAGGTTTACTTCCCAGGCAAAATATTCTGCTACCCAATTTTTACGTGAATGGGGAGAAGAAAAATGGTGTAAAGTGTCTTTCCCAATGATACAACATGGTCACCCAATGCTCTAACCATTTAGCCACCAGACCACCATGTGAATGTCTTGTCTACTGCACATAGTGTTTAGGATTTGGGATCAATAGACACAAATTCAAACCTTAGTCTGGTTTACATCTTATGAAGGATACTTTTCTTCGTATGGTCATTTGGAGAAGGCTCAAATCAAACAAATTTGCATGCTAGGTCTGTTAGTTCATGACATACATCAGTGAGTTCTACATAAGTTGTTGAGAATTGCATCATTAGGACAAGTGGAGAAGTAAGAGCTGTCTCAGATTGTGACTTTTGCTTTTACAGCAAGATGTGCCCGAGAAAAGTGATTGCCTAATATTCAGGTCTTGTGAAACAGCTATGCTGGCTTCAATTATTGTACATTTACATGTCGTACTATGAAAATTCAAGCTATTTCCAATCACTCCCTTCCTTTAAAGCATGTAACCGTATGAAATCATTGTATATTAAACATTATATATAGGTGGAAAATTTAATGTTCATAAACAACTACATTTTTTGTGTTGCCAGTACTGTTTTTAAAACCTACATCTTTTTCAATGGAATAGTTTCAATCCTTCCTTCCCTCTGAAGTATGTTGTGTCTACACAGACATCATTATTTCTCAATCATTTACAGGGAATGGAAATAATGGTTATGGTAAAGTTGTAAAACAAATTTTTCATATTCTCATTCCTTGTTTGGGTTTTTTTTTCACATATTTTTCAGGTCTGTTTGGTTGGGTCACTCTCAATTTCATTCTGGGTAAGTGAAGTCATTAGCGCTTACAAAAATGCTTGTTTCAGGGTAGAGAAAATTTTGGAGAAGTAAAAATGCCAGGCTTAAGTTTAAAATAACAAAATTGTATGTTTGTGACGTATCAGGTTTAGATCTTTCAGTACTTAAATGTTCGGGGGTGAACAATTAGTGACAAGGATTACGGCATAACATATTGAAAGATTTAAAACAATTTCTAAAAGGTCTAGGGTCATAAAATTCATAACTGACTGAATGAAGTAGGTTATTTTACATCGGTTTTCCAGTCCTCGATGCTTGCAGGTCTGATATCGCTGACGGAATAAAATTCATAAAATGACAGGAGTTGAATTTTAAATGGAAGAATATTCTGTTGACTGTATTCAAAAATAGAAGGAAGTGGAAATCCCTTGTGTGTGGCCCATGCCCTGATAAGGATGAGGGGCAATGTGATGTATAAATACAAAAGAAGGGAGAAGTAACCTTTATATTATCAAGTTGAACATTTTTTGGTCTGTGTATGCAGTACTTTATATTTCATTCAATTTAAAACTTCTGGCATATTTTAGTTCTTTCACTCACTTCTCAAAATTTAACAAAATGAGTGTTTTGGAATATGCGGCAGGACTTACCTTATTTATAAAGACATATTGACCAATATTACACAATTAAATTGTATTGAGACTTAAACTAAGGGTTGATCAATGCTCTCAAACATTGGACTTTGGCCCCAATTCTTTCAGATTCCCTTTGGGATGAAAACCAGGAAAACACTGTGGCAGCATTTGACCTAGGGGGCGGCTCCACCCAGATCACGTTTGAGATTTTTAACAAGAAAAGAGTGAGTTCATTTATTCCAAGTTCAAATTGTCATGGGAGTGATGGTGAGTGGGCTGGGGCAGAGTGCACTGTGAGAGGAGAAGGTTCTGTCTACGTCTTGATGACAAAGTCTGTTTGTGTGAAGGAAGATATGTTCTGTGTCTGTCTAAAGTGTCTTGTATGGAGATGGCATCTCACCTCGACGATCATTTCTAAATTTTATATATTCCTGTATTTATTTATGCGTTTATTTCTTTAGCTGTTCTAGTTTTACTAGTTGGCACATACATACATTCAAAGTTGTTTTCTCTTTTTTGTCATTCATGCAAATAAATATTCAATACTTAGAGCAGGCTTTCTTTTTCCTGAAAAACAAAAATTAAGCGAAAGTTGATGTAGGAACATCTAAGGCTAAATCACAATAATTGTATGAATATTGTTTTCAGATATGTTTTAAATTAGTCTTGATTATTGTATGGTAAATGATTGCATATAAAACAATCTACATTTTTATTGATTTTGTGTTTACATATTTTGCTTCTCTTGGGGCAGGTGGGATTGCTTTGTGACATGCTGGCCAATGACCTTTATGTACTGAAGCTGCTTCATTCAGCATTTCTGGTCTACTCACACAGGTGAGTGGGTGTGTCTTAGTGCTTGTGTATGTGAGTGTGCGCATGTGCATTAAATCCTAAGTGCTGTTACGTTTATTTGTGCCCGAGCTTTTTCTGTAGAGGAGTGAGCGTCCACGATGAGTTTCTGTTGAATGGAAAATGAAGAAGAAACACTGCCTGTAAATTTTCTTATCGCTGTGTCTCTAAAGACGTGTGGAATTATGTGGGCTCTCCATTCACTTCACTTCACTTGTACCTTGACTTCCGTAGATGTTGTTGGGGCACCTGCCAGCCTCAGTCCTGTCCATTCCTGGATGTTGTAATCCCACCTCTTTCTCTGTCTACTACGTCTCCAGCCTCCTTTAACTGTACCTTGGAGAATTGTTTTTGCAAGGCCTTCTGAACGAGAAACGTGCCCGTACCATTTTAATTTCCGTTTCTTCACAACAGTGAGGAAGTCATTGTGTGGTCCTATAGCTTCTACAATCTTTCTGCGGACCTCTTCATTTGTCACATGGCTCTCCATTAGGTGGACTGAATACAGCGTTTTAACATGTGTCCACTTCCAGTCTGTATTTAAAGTTTTTGTGGAAGCATTCAACAGGACACTTTTTGGACAATCAAGGATAGTAGCCTTTCTAATCATTTTATAATGCAAAAATTTTGTGCCTTCCCAAATTTTGCAGGTGCACCTCATGTCTTTATGGTGGCACGGTGGCTGAATGGTTAGAGCATTGAACTCCCAATCCATGGGACGATGTTGTTTCCTCTTTCCATTCAGTTGCAAATTGAGAGCTATGTCAGTTCAGCGTCCTGTCTAGATGTTGTAAAAGTTGTCCGTTCTGCTTCGCACTTCCAAAACTGGAATAAGCTCCAGATCTATGAGCCTCATAGGACTTGAATGAACTTTACTGCTCATGTCTTTGATACTGCTCCTTTCTTACAGCTACCTCGGTTATGGACTCAAGTCTGCGCGGCTACGCATCATGGGCGGCAAGGAAGAAACTGATGGTTGGTCACAAGCTGTTTTTGTCTGTTTCTTTTCTGTGTGTGTGTGTGTGTTTATGAGAGAGAGAGGGAGAGAGAGAGCGAGGGAGAGTCCATTGATACATATAAATCATTTGCTGCTTTTATTTTTTTTTACATTCGCCACATTTCTGAACTGAATCTGTACATTTGTAAAATATGACGCCTAACTAATATACAATTAGATAATATTTTTGTTTTTAGTTAAAATCTTTGTCGCAAGAAGTAAAACTGTTTTCGTCATCATCATCATTGCCCCTCACCCTTATCAGGGTATAGGCCACACACACGGGATTTCCACTTCCTTCTTTCCCGGGATAACTTTCCCAGCTCTGACCATGCTTGTCCTGTTCGTTCCTTGTCTCTCTCCATACGTCTTCTCCATGTTTCCCATGGCCTTCCCTGTTTTCGGGTTCCTTGGGGGTTCCACTGCAGTGCCTGTGTGGTGATGCTACCTGGTGATTTCTGTAAATCTGTTTTACCCTCTAACAAACATGCAATGAAATTGTTCAAACTATTGTTCTAATTTCTGAGCAGTGAATGGGAAATTGTACTTCTTCAACAGATGACATTGGTGAAGTCAAGCCACTACCTGTTCTGTCAACAAACTGTCTGCAAGAAGGCATGGAGATTTCTTGGATTCATGGTGACGTCAATTACACTGTCATGTTAGTATGATTACACTGTCATGTTAGTATGATTACACTGTCATGTTAGTATGATTACACTGTCATGTTAGTGTGACTACACTGTCATGTTAGTATGACTACACTGTCATGTTAGTGTGACTACACTGTCAAGTTAGTGTGACTACACTGTCATGTTAGTATGACTACGCTGTCATGTCAGTATGATTACACTGTCATGTTAGTATGACTACACTGTCATGTTAGTATGACTACACTGTCATGTTAGTATGATTACACTGTCATGTTAGTATGACTACACTGTCATGTTAGTATGACTACACTGTCATGTTAGTATGACTACACTGTCATGTCAGTATGATTACACTGTCATGTCAGTATGATTACACTGTCGTGTCAGTGTGACTACACTGTCATGTCAATAAAACTACATCATCATGTCAGTATAACTATGTCATGCCATTGTTTCATTTGGACTGTTTCCTCAATTATATCGATTTTGTTTCGTCAAATTTATTCTGCCAGTGGAAAAAGGGGCAAAAGTGTCGACTATAGGCCCTGCCTGAAAAGTGTCAGCGAATTTGTGTCAAAGGTCAAGTTCTACCGGCACCGGGAGCTCCATCATCAAGAGCTGCACCTCTTCTCCTACTACTTTGACGTGGCGCGCTGGGCCGGCCTGATTCCTTGGAACGAACACTCCTACACCCTCACCGCCCAGCACTACTTGGAGGCCGCTAAAGAGAGTAGGCACACGTTACAGTGGTTATCTCCAGATTTGAAGACCTTGTTAACTCACTCAGCCCGGCTTTTTTTTTTCGCGGCTTGTCCCTTGGGATCACCATTTTTAGGGTGTTTTCAAAAATTCACTGTGAGAAATGTATTGTAGATAACTGTATGAAGTTTTCAGTGTAAATAGACAGGCCAGTTAGTCAAATGCTTCAAAATAATGTGTATTTCAGATAGGTAGCACGGTACATTTTGCACCTTCTGATGGAAATAGCCGTCAGTCAATTAACCTAAGTTTCATATCAGAAGAATATTGAAAGAACCAGCTTTATTTTGATATATATAACATATGAGCCAAGTTTGATTTTAGGAATACAACAATTTTTTAAAAAGTCTGTAAAAAAAGTTGCTTTTTCTGGCATTTTGCAGGGTCAAAACATTGTACGGGTAATGAGTTAATGATTAACAGCGATGCAACAAAAATCCTATTTATGGTCAAATTACTAACACCCGCAGGAATAAACTATATATCAGGGTGTTTGGAAATGATTGCTGTTTTAAAACATACATGTAACATTATACTCCAAGTTGCTTTAAAATATTGAAAGCTTATAGGAATGAAACAAAATTGTGATCTTATTTACACACAAACATATTAGTCATTTGTGTTCTAGGTTCTTAGTACAGAGATGGTATACTGGTCAGTGGTCCTCATGAGTGAAGAGTGTATTAGTATTAGTGGGCTTAGTTAAACGCACTTTGCTTTTATCTTTCTAATTTCTCATCACTACTTGAATGCAAATTCTATTTTTGTACAGAGATAATGTTAGTTTAGATACTAGATGTGGGATTAAACAATTTTATTGTTTTTAACTCACTCATTCCCAATCTCACAATAGTTGGGACCGAGGTCAAATAGTTCATTAATCCATTTTTTTTTTCTTTTTTCGGGCTTGTCCCTGATGATGCAGAGTGCAAGGATGAGAACTTCTCTCCACGCCATCCGTTTCTGTGCATGGACGTGCTGTATGTGTACACACTTCTCACTGAGGGCATGGGTCTGCCACAGGACAAGCAACTGCACGTAAGACATTGTAGTTTTCTGGCTTTGTTTCATCTTGGTGGTGTTTTTCTGGGGAAAAAAGAAGGCCGTTTCCTGGCAGACACCAGACAGTTTAACTGCTTTGTACTTGAAGATATGTGGCACGGTGGCCGAGTGGTTAAAGCGTTCAAGGGTCCAGGGTTCGAATCCGGGATGTGACCATGTTGCGTCTCTGGGAAAGACACTTAACACCATTTTTCCTCTTTCCACCCAGGTGCGAATTTGGTACTGGCATATTCTGCTAGGGAAGTAAGCCTATGACAGACTAGCGTCTTGTCTTGGAGATGATGTAAAAATCATCTGTTCCACTTCACGCTACCGAAACCGGGATAAGCTCCGGCTCTATGGGCCTCATTGGCCTTGAAGGAACTTTACATGAAGATATGAAGAAGAGTTTTGTTTCTCATACTGGTTGTAAGGCGAAGCAACGTGGTCCTGAAGTTTTAGCTGTGTAACACATGACAGTTGGAAATGAGACACGGAAGAAGAACTGAAGAGACTGGGAACCAACTGGAGTGGGGTAGCTAGAACAGCCCAGACCAGAGTGTGATGGCCAGGAGTCGTTGATGGCCTATGCACCAACTGGTGTGACGGGCCTAAGTACGTAAGTAAGAGGAAACTGAAGACAGGCTTGCTCCACTCCTGTCAGTTGTGTGCCAAGTCCTGTGTCTGTGTGTAAGGCTTGCCTTGATGTTGTCCACCCATTTTTTTCTCTGCCTGCATCATCTTTCCCCTCCCTCATGTCTGACAGCTACAGTCTCTTAACACACAAGAACCTAATGGTTTTCTGTCTCCTTGTTTCAGGTGGAGAACCGCTTGTTGGGCCGAGAAGTGAGCTGGACTCTAGGAGCTGCCCTGTCATCTTTGTCTCCTGCCTTCTCCTATGAGCAGTTCTGTGATAACTTTTAAACTCCATCTGTATATGGATGGGCGAGGTATTCCATGATTCCATAACTAATGTCATTTTCACTTGCTTCACAAATGATTGTTCTTTTTTGGGGAGGGAGGGGGGCTTAAGTTTGACAATAATTATCGCTAACAACAATTTAGAAATTACCATAATTTAAGCGCTGTTTTGACTATGGTAAAATCTGCAATATCTGTCATGGGACTGATGCATAATAGAAATGTACTAAGTTTCTCTCTCTCTCTCTCTCTCTCTCTCTCTCTCTCTCTCTCTCTCTCTCTCTCTCTCTCTCTCTCTCTCTCT
>JBDFRD010303492.1:0-10544 GCA_039654405.1 Bullina lineata
CCCCCCCCCCCCCCCCCCCCCCCCCCCCCCCCCCCCCCCCCCCCCCCCCCCCCCCCCCCCCCCCCCCCCCCCGCAAAGGGTTCCATTAACGGTGATAACATCAAACATTAATCCGAGATGGTGTAAAAGTATCCTCCATCCAATCCCTAGTACATATGCTCCTCTGGATCTAACTCACGCTAGAAAGGCCAAGATTTTTTTTCTCTACTCCCCTACCAATTTACATTAACCCTTTGTTCCTCTAATCTTCCCAACCCACCCACTGCAAATCCCTGAACTGGTACTTTTTGATCGCATCACGTAACAATAATATATTTAACATTGTCTCTTGACTGGACCCTGTCATTGCTTCATTTGATCTTATGCTGTTTCCTTGTTGTCCGTGTGTACCAGGTGATCAACCGCTGGTGAAGTATTTTCCTTTTACCCACAACATGAATGACGGAAGCGCTGTTTCTCTGTGCATTTAATTACTCTTCAAATCATCCACCCAACCCATATACGCACGCGCGTACTCACACAGACACAAACACACTTCACCACCTTTTTTTTCCCTCAACCCCTGTAATCTCCGAACGTGCCTTTCTGGTCAATGTTATAGCTTATACCAGTGGTTACTGACTTTCACTTTATATATATATATTATATCTTTATAATTCTTATCATTGCTCTTGCTGTTTCTCTTACAACTCGGTTTCTCTCCCCCTTACCCGCCCCCTTTTTTTCCTTTACATATCCATCCACAAAGGGGTAGTTAACAGTTCTGACCACAAGAAGTAAAACCAGGAGAGCCAATAATATATACACCAATTACGGCCCCCGTCAACCTGAGGTGAACATGCAATTACCCAGTTCTGGCCTGGGGGGCGGATATAAGCAGTTGGCGAGCTGGTCAGGTCTGACAACATGCTCTCTATGATTAACGAGATGATTGATAGCACCATCCCCAAAACAGGGATCCGCGGGACTGCCTTTCCGCTGCTTACATGACACTTAATCAGCTAACAAGACAGGGGGTCAAAAGGTTGCATCATTAAGTATGTGTTGAGAGCTTAAGAAAAAAAGTTTTAAAAAATGAGTAAATGAAAAAACAGCCATCTTAGAAGAAAGTTTAATCCTAAAAATGAAAATTATGGCTGGCCTTAGTGCCACTTCAGTTTGATAATGATGATAAAGAAGAAAATTGTGAAAAAAATGGGTAAAAAAGAAAAGAAATATACCAAGATGTTATAGTGTAAAGCGCTACCAAAGCAAAACAATCTTAATAAAGGAACACTTCCTAAAATGCTCTAAGAATAAAAATGTCGAAAGATTGTATCGTCATTCAGAATGCAAGAGTTGCACAAAAAAAAATAAAATCAGATAATATATAAAATGAGAGCACAGTTTTCTAAGAAGATATTTTAATCTTTATATAATAGAAAAAAATCAACAGATTGCATCAGTGAGAAAATATACATAAGATACTTGAATCTCAATTGAATCTTGACCTAATGTGTGAAATGAATGTCCAAATTCAGGTCCCAGCAGTGGTAGGTGGAACTTCTGTCAGGAAAGGTTCTTATTCACATGACAGAAAATTGAAGGGTAGAGTTTCCATTCAACAATTTAAAACAATTTGTATAGAGGCACAGAACAACACATTAATACATGAAATTTAATTAAAAATTCTCCTCCTCAAATTAAATTCATTCTGAGAGAGGCAAACAAGAAACAACGTCTATGGTTCAGAGGGCACACACAACACAGAAACTCTGTATTATTTGTTGAAAATACGGCGAACAGAGAAAAAGAGATGAAAGAACAAGAAGAAGAAAATTAAAGAGGTTTTCCATATATTTCTCATGGTACACTAGTACAGCATATAAAAGCTTTTCTGTGTAAAGCAGACAATTGACACAAAAGTGGTAGGAGAGAGCTTCACTTAATGTCAATTTTTTTTTTTAAAAAGGAAACGAAAGTCCCTTCAAAATACATACACAGCCCCAAAGACCTAGAGGTTTCCATAAGTTCAAGGAGAACAGATGGTCCACAAGGTCACCACCTACACATGATGCTAGTCTTAAAGGTTTCTTCGACGGGACCAAATTTGTACTGGGAAGAGAGGGAAAAAGGCAGCTCAAGTATCCTTTTCAAGTTCACAACAAACATATTCAGGATTCGAAGCCAAACTCTCAGTATTGACCCTACTACTTCCAAATATACAGGGCATGGTACTGAACTGACTCATCAAAGACAAAAAAGTCATTCCAATTCTTCAAGGCCGTTGGACATGGAAACATTGACTCGAGCATTAGGCCTCATTCATTCAGTTAAAAAAAAACACACACACATTCGTGTGACTTTTTGTAGGCTACTAACCTAACCCTAATCCTGAAATATGTGTACAGAATTTCACTGGTTTTTTTTTATTTTTTCAATTAATGTCAGTTCAAAAAAGTTTACTCAGTCTAGTGTAACTGATAGATGTGCCAGTCGTCATTTGATTTGATTTAATTTGATACAATACACTCTTTTTTTTAACTATCTTTCCCATTTTTTTAACAATCATTTTCCCTTAAATTGTAGTCTACCTAAGACTTGAAAAAGTTTGTGATTTGTGGCTTCCTTTTTGTCACTGATATAGATCTATATCTGATCTTGTATTCTTTCTCACTTTCCTAGGAAGAAAGTAGATGCCTGTTGCTCACTGACTAATCTTATTTTAAGAAGAGGCGTTTAAATTTTAAAACTCTAACTTCACTACGATTTAACCCCATGTTCTGCAGTGATTGTAATTTTGTTTCCTTGGAGCACAAAAGAAAGAAAAACTTTTTGTGATGAATGTTTTACACACCACCTAGATCTACATAAATCTATCTAAATTATTTTTTTTGAATGACGAATGAATTCAAAACAAAGTAAAATGAAAAATGATGCTCACCGACTCCGTATTTCCGTTTCGCTGGTGTCCAACGCCCATTAGCCATCATGAATTTTATATGTTTACTATTTTGAAATCATTCCCTAAATGTAAAAAATCTTGACAAAGCATTGCGAACTGCTGCAAACATTGAAAACATGAGCTAATACAACAGCTCCAGTGATACCTCTAATCGCAAGAACAACCGAAACCTCTTGATCGATTTATTTACTTCCTAGTTTTGGAGCTTCCTTCTTATGTCTTCTGTGGTTTTGTTACGAGGAAGACCATTGGCCAATGGCCGGAAAACCCCTTGTGCAAAACATTCGTACCATCGTTGCTTAGGCTATTATCATTTTACTCCCATCTTGACCTGTTGAACTGGGCTCGTTCAAACGCGCAAGTTGTATTTTACTAATAAAAAACGATCGTTATAATTAATGACAAAATTTTAAAACCATCAACAGACAGGAAGAAAAATAAAGCTTTGATATTTTGTTGGATACAGAGTTAATTCCCTTTCTTCCATTGTCAAAACGGTGCTCCTGCCTCCTGAAGAATAATATATCCTATTATTCCTTACCATTTATTTGTTATAATTAATTAATTACATGCTTTAATTAGTTAATGTTAATAAGGATGAATGGTCTATCTTACCTAATATAACAATATTAACAATTACATGTAATTTAAGTTTATAATTATTATAATTTTGTACAAAGAGCCTGACTATACGGTCGCATTCAATTAGTTAGCAAAAATCAGGCGAATTGTACTGTCATGCCAAAACAAACTGGATTGATTGACCGAGGTTCATATTATTATTATTATCATGTTATAAAAGTAGCGGATGAATGAATAATAAGAAAAAATAGTTAAAAAACACAAGGTAGTTATAGTTCTGCCGCTAAAATTGAATGGTCCGAAAAGATACGTCCCCTCCATTCATGATTCCCTCAGGAAATAATAACTGAGAACATTGGATATATTAAGAGTACCTTGTCTGACTCCTATAGTTATCCTAAACCAGCCTCGCACTTGTATGCTGTCATTGAAGTAGATGGCCCTTGTCATAGAGATGCTTCATAACCTTGATCAACTTGACGTTGATGTTGTACAACATCATAATATTCTGCAGACCAAGATGTGCTCAGTCCTGTTGTGCCCTGTTAATTTCCTGCCTGTTCTTCGGTAATCTTCACTGCATGTGGATTCAGCCCATTTAAACACAACCAAACGAAGTATCTTTTTTTCCTCAACAAAATAAAATAAATCATTAATTGTCATAAGCCTAAGCCCTGCGCACTTTTTATTTTCTTCCACACTTCTTTCTCATTCTTTGCTTTCTTCACACGCACAAGAAGACAAAACTCAATGAATTAAAAAAAAAAGAACTCAGTTATATGTTTCCATGTGCCATATATTTATTTTATCTTAATATACAACACATATAATATGTACAAAAAAGAAACATTTCCCATTTAAACCTATTTCGTGAGAACAATTTTCTACGATACTCAAATAATCATTAACGCACAGCCTGTAGTGCTTCAGCTCCTGATATACATACATTACACAAACTTTTCTATACAAATCACTTTATTCAAGGTGTGAGTCTAGTCCTGCAGCATACGCACTATCCATACATTATGAATGTTTTTCCGTACAGGTACAAATAAGACATGCATTCATTGTTCATTACATGTATATGAAACAGAATCAGAACAACCAAGAGGCTCCAGACTGTTTCTGAAGACAAAGTACCCATCATTCACTCAATCGCCCATGTAACGAAATGCTTGTAGTTTTCTAAACACGTACCAAGCATCGGTGGGCCATCCTGAATATTTCATATAAAACAAGTTTGGTTTTTTTCCCCTCATGCTCAGACTTTCATTACAACGCAATCACAAGATGACCTCCTTTGTCATAAACTAGTGGCCACCATAACAGAAAAAGGATCGTCACACATAGAAGACAAGGGTTAACAAGGCAGTTCAAACTGAATACACTTTCAACAGCCACCTACTTTCTTGAAAAACCGGCAAAGTGCTCACAGCAAGAATTAGTACTTGTGGGTGCATAGTGCAATAATTCCTTGCTATAATGAATATCTTGAATGGATTACATAAACATACATCTACTTCGTATAAACATATAATAACAAGAATATCAATTGATACAAGTTATATAGTTACTTTAGTACTGACCTTGGTTATTTTTTTTGACATGGTTATTAAACCAGTTCATAAATCAATCCTGAGCCAAAGGAGATCAAAACGTTACACAGAAGTTGACATCATGTCTCCTAACCATGAAAATAAATAGTTTGTCACAGCTGGATAAGAACTGCAGCCCCTCTTTTTTTCCTGAATAAATGAACATTAGAAGCATGCCATTTTTTTCCGCTATTTGCAACTATGACCTTTGCGCGCAAGTGCATGAAAAACTACATTTTATTTTCCTTACAAATATACTACTTTTACGCGCCTGCAAGGAAATAAGGCCCAAAAAACTGTTTCTATCACATTTGTATCAAATACTTGTAGAAATAACCGCAGAGTAAAGTAGCATCCGATTCCAAATGAGAGTCAATATTTTTTCATTTCTATTTATCTTAATCAGTCCTTGTTTAGTGTCCTTACAAATGTAAAAGACCCGAGAGGAGAAACGATGAAAAATACCAAAAATAAAAATAAAATGCTCAATAAACCATTTTTAAAAATTATAAAGACCAACACATTCAACGAATGAGGAAATGAGGAAAGGAAAAGAGAAAAGAGAAACAAAAAATACACTTATAACCCATCCCACAAGAAGATTTGAATTATGATACAAGTTTGTGCTTATGTCACAAGTAATTCATACTGCACAACATTTGTGAGTATTGTTAAATAAAACAAGTCATTAAATCAAACATAAAAAATAGCGTACTATGTGCAATAAACAGTTAAAGCTTAGGACTGACACACAGAAGTTTAGATTATGAATGCAAACTGTTTCAATGGTATCCTCGCTTTGAAAAAAATACACTCAACAATTCCTTAAAAGTTTTCATCAGCACCTCCCATTGATTAACCCTTCCCCAGTCTTTTGCGATGGTAACCTTTCACAAGGAGTCTTTCAAACAAAACAAATGGAACTTTGTTTGTTACAAAAAGGTGTAATATCATAGGTCTGGGAAATGAGCTCACTTTCATTTAAGTAGCTAATGCAAAAGGGGTTGTTATACAAATTAATGTCACAGGGGGAATAGAAATGTTTTGTGAATTGATGCAGAAAATCAAGATCATTTCCTTGTAACCACACAGTAAGAAAGATCGTGTGTTACACTTCTACTAAAAAATGAACTGAAAGTTTTAAGTTTTCAATTTAAAAGAGAAAAAAAATCCAAGCATTTCCACGATAGAATGAAGTGAATTTGAATCCAACTAAATATATTATTAGAGATTTCGTTTACTTGTATGTATGTATGAATTTGATCCAGGACTGAGACTTCGTAGAATTTTCACCAGCTGCAACATGCTATATATTCTATTTACCCAGCACAGAAATGTGCTTTTAGGGGGGTTTGGCAGTACTGTTTTCACAATTTTAGGAAAGACAAAAAATGTATGTTATCATCACAACAGCCCTCAAGTCATATTACCAGAAACATGAAATCTGTTAACAGCAAAGGAAAAAAATAAGAACAGCAAGAAAACTTACAATTCCAGAAGCAAAATAACAAAACAACAGGCCTACAAAACATAATTCTCTTAATGGCATGCACTTGAGATTTCTTTATCCTGATGATAAACAAAATGCTGTATGACACTGTCCTGTAGTAGATTTCTGATTAGTTTGATGTATAATTTTACACTGAACTCAAATCATGCTGAGAATACATGTACAACATTAATAATAAACCTTTGGAACTTACAAGGAAATATAAGATCTACATAATAGGGAAAGCAAGTCAAATAGATAACGAAACTTCTACAAAGAAAGTGATGAGTAATAACATATTATAAGAGCCGCGTTCACGCAGTTAATCATAGCCACAACCACTACTGCCAACATTCTGGTATCCCACTTTAATATGACCATCTGCACTAAAAACAAAGCCATTGAGTATTGAAATAAAAGTTAAAATAAGATATTACCACTGAAACTGCATCAATTAGTACAAGTTAATGTCTGGGAAGGTCGATCTTGTCACCAAATGAACACTTGTTATTCTACTTGTGCACAAAATCAAGACCTTTATTAAATTTTCCATGCCCCAAATCCATAAATATTTAGCGTTGAAACCTGAGTTATGGATACGTGAAATTAAGAGACGTCCCAAAATGTGCACGGCACTATTCATGAGATGCATAAAAACAAAAAGATGCTAATTCTTTTGCAGTAATCCAAGAAATTTAAAAAGTTGCAACGACTCTGGCTTGAGAAACTGAGACAGTCAATGGGGTATGAAGGTCTGGAGTGCATAGCAACTTTCCAAGAATTCTGTGTTTGACATTTAAAACATAAAAGTCCCAGACGTTGATTTTAAAAATACATCCAAACTTAGCGTCATTTCTTCTTACAATTAAAAAAATTTTTTCGTTTACTCTCTGGTAGAAAAAATGGCACCAAATTTGTATAAAAAGTAACAGTCTAGGCATCACTGGTAGTCAACGTCTCATTGCAAGACGACGTGAGGAAACACATGGCGTAAGTAACAAAAAAAGAACATGAAGGTAACAGTAACAGGATAAAATCAAGAATATTGCAGATTAAATAGCTTGTATTTTTGCTAAAATTGTTTCACAGCCTGCGTATGGACTACCAAAATCATTTCTTATAAGAACGGTCTTTTATTTCAGGTCACACAAAACTAACGTCCTTCTGCAACTGGGTTTTCATAGGAAAAGAAATAAGACATCTGATAATATATATATTATTATACTGTTTTAGATCTGGATAAAAGTTAACATTTTGACAAAATAGGAATGGGTATTTTATTTAGGATTATAATGTTGCTGTTGTTAATTATTTGTACACCCATAACATCAGCAAACACAAGTTGGGTCACGATATCAAGTGCTCAAATTCTATGCAATTGAAAACAATGACTTCCATGCATATTCAGAACTTAAAGAAATAAGAATAAAAAAAAAAAAAATTAAATGCAAAAAAAAAAATTCATCATCAGTAAAGCTTTTCCTTTCATGTAAAATGATCAACTTGAGACCTCTAGGAGCTCGGTTACTTAGAACACTCAAGACTCGCTTAAGCACTCAAAATAAAGAATACACTTTTTATCACAAACATCCCTCATCCTTCCCAAATCACTTTTATATCCAAACATTAAAAGGTCATTCCCTCATAAGACAACCATAAGGCTTCAACAGGTCATTTCAGATAGATCTACATTTAATGAATTAAACAATAAGTACCGGTAACTAGTAACCAACTTTTCACAGAGATGTTGAATGAAGTGGGTCCTATTAAGCTTGTCCTATTTGTGAAGACTAATTAACTTTCCCAGAACAGTAACATTGGAAGCAGGGGGAAAAAATTATATACGTTGTCATAGATACGTGATGTTAATGTCAACTACCGATATTTGAAAAATGAGATTACCACAAAATACATTGCATTTACTCCCCGAAAAATATATATTCACCAAAATTATTGACCCGTCACCCATCTATGTCAGTACCAGAATTACTACAAGTTGTGAAACCAGCAGCTGAAATAAGAAATTCACTAACAAATGACACATACAGTAATGTCTTGCCTGTGGACTTCTCTTCCCAAACTCTTGTGTATCAATACAAGCAAATGCAAATCTATTGTGAGCGACCCGCTCCTCACAGTCCCAAGCCCCCTTTCACAAATGAGCCACGTTTCACTTGGTAAGAAGGCACTCAGACTCGCACACATGTATGTACAGACAAATGCCTCATTCCTTCTACACTTCCTCTTGCAGCAAGGGTCATGACTTGAGCAGAAGATGTCGTGGGGCGTCAGCAAACATGTACTTAAGCTTGAAAGCCTCAGCCAGTAGTTCGCTGACCTCCTTATCTCGCCAGTGCAAGGTGGGAAGGTTTTGAAGGAGCATAAGGATGCCCTGTGGATGACAATGCAAGTACAAGCTCTAAGTAAGAGACACAGTCAAGTGAGGGGGGATACTCTTGCTCAAACATTCTAATCAGCAAGGACATGTTTTCTAGCATAAAGAATTTTTTGGATTTCTTGTAAGTATTAAATATTTTGTTTTTGAACTAACCATGAATGCAGAATGTCCGCCTAAAACACCCCTAAAGGTTGTGAGCACTGCGTAAGTACTACAAATGGCTATTCCAAGATCATGATTGAGTTTTGCCAACGCACAATTCCCCTGAATTAAGCCGCAAAAGAATGTTTGAGAAAAGAAAAAAGAACTAACAAAATGCTCATACTTGAGTTACAAACATTTATATTGGTGGAACTTGTAATTGCCTTTCTCCCATTTAAGTCTGCAAATAATATTATGAGGGAATAGAGTCCTATTAACATGTCTTTCTCTGTCAGAAGAAAACATTATATTAACAAAGTATTGAAGCTGGATTTTGTTTCAAAGGAAATGTAAATAGATGTGACCTAGACATTTGCGTGTAGGAGTATAAAGGTCAGATGTTAAAAAAAAAAAAGCTGCCAAAAGAAATAACAAGAATACATGAATGTGTAGTAAATCTACGGCATGAACAGTAAAAAAAAAACAGGGGGGGGGGGAGAGAGAAGACTAACACACTTCCTAGTCTTTTCATCAATTAGCACAATCACAATGAGACTTACTTGAAAGTCATGTTCTCTAAGAGCATCTTCGGAAAAGCGTTTCAGGAATGCAGCACAAACATATAAATGAAAATCTGCAAAACCGTTCACTTCTGACTGGTACGTATCCCACAGTCTAAAAAAAGAAATGCAGAGGAACAAAGTTAGACATAAATTACACTTTAAACTAAATAGATGTAATTGTCAGCCATCAAACTTTTTAAACCAGAGGTTCAAGGTAAAGCGTTTTTAATTAACCTTATTGACTTACTGTTATCAAGTACTGATTTTTACTGATGACAAAAATTAATAGAAATAGGTTGAAGGCAAGGAAGTATCCCCAAATTAAACTGCACATTTAGGACTGACCTGATTGTACATCGCAGTGGAATTTCCCTCATAAGCAGGTTATTCATCCACCGGAAGGAAAACTGGAGGAACTCCACACCTTGATTTTCAAGGTGGTTATACAAAGGTGCTGAGAACAAAAGAAAAATAAAGTATTGATTGTATAACAAACCATTTCTCTACTAAAAATCAAATTTTTAAAAAATAATGACAACTAACAAACTAAAATAATTGTAAGTAGAATTTCCTGATTTTCACGGCATTCCATATTCTTATTATAATGGAGCTAAGCAAAAAAATTTGTACCAGGATCTCTGAAAAAAATGCTGCACCAAAAAGCACATACTGATGTAAAATTGGACGGCGCACTGAATGATGGAACCCGATTTTAAGATAAAGCAAGTGTTTTGCTGTAAATCGCAAAAATATAATAAATTATAAAAGCCAATTTATCGAATGTGACCGAAGACGACAGAGACAGTTCTACTTCCTACTTCCTGTACCAAGA
>JBDFRD010303603.1:0-10542 GCA_039654405.1 Bullina lineata
AAGAAGAAGAAGAAGAAGAAGAAGAAGAAGAAGAAGAAGAAGAAGAAGAAGAAGAAGAAGAAGAAGAAAAAGAAGTTGAAAATACAATGATTGATCAGCTAGAGAAAAGAATTACTCAATTAAGTTTACGCTTTGCTCATCTAAGAAGTAACATTTTTATTACAATTGTATGAAAAACTTCAGAAGGAGCATTCATACGAAAGGCTAAAATACTAAAAACCAAGAAACTCTTAACTCAATCCTATAATAAAGAAAAAGTATTCAAGCACAAACATAGCAATAAAGGTTGTAAAGACAAAATTCAACCATTAAGAAAAGTTTGCGCTTTCTTCTATTCTAAGTGGATTACATTTCAAAGCCCAAAGATTCCCTTCCAAAAGAAACCTACAGGTATTGCCTGAAAGAAATGCAGTGATTTAGTATTCATTACACATTGCCATAAAATATTGTTCAGATCATATGGTGATGTCAAGAGTAAAAAAAACGTCCATACATACCATCCCCACCAATTGCAGTCAAAATAGTGTTGTTGCTGGTAGATTTAATGTGGATGATGGGAAGATCACTGAACCGAGCACCATCAAAGAGTTGAGAATGTGTCTCTAATGTCGGAAAACTTGTTGTCCTGAGAAAAAACAAATTGTTATTAGCATCAGAACATTAAGATAATGTAGATTTTGATTTTGAAATTTTACACAGAATGAAAGTAGACCCATTGAGGTGATTTCATGTGTTACTTTGTATACCAATGATGAAGACTAACTGATACTAGTCCTACCACACTCTAACTGTCAATTAAAACTAGTGCAACTCCATTTCATTCATAATTCCACCCCATCCCTTCCCCTTACAAAATTAAAAATCAAACCGCCTTCAATGTGTATGAGGCCATAGAACCAGAGTTTTATCCTGGTTTTGCAAGTCTGAAGCAGAACAAATTTAAATGATTTTTTTACACCACACCTCCTAGAAGGAAAATAGTATGTCACAGGTTTACTTCCCCAGCAGAACATGCTGGCACCCCATTCTTCATGAGGAGAGGAAAAATGGTGAAATGTCTCTGCCTCCTACGACATAATACAGTCACCCAAAATGGAACCCAGGACACTAAGATTGGGAGACAATGCTCTCAACTTTCAGCCACCGCACCACACAAATGAAGAAAACTTATTAAAAAAGAACTGGGTACATTTCTTCACTTTAAGCTTTAACACGTTTGAATTGCATTTCACATGACCACCACTTTTTCCCTAATAGAATTGAACTTGACAGGTTCTAAGTCTAAATTCAATAAATTTTTATTTACCCTAATTTTTTATCATAAGCAAAATGCTGTTGGTCAGCAGGCTGGACATAATCGGAAGATTCATCCTCTCTTTGACGTATGCTTGCATACTTTTTTCCTTCATATTTAGTGGATCCTGCTTTCAATGCTGTGCTTTGTGCTGGAAAAAATACAAAAAAATCCAAACTAAATTAGTTTATAATTCCCATATAAATTATCACAGTTCTCAGTGTTATTTTATATGACTATGGCTACACTTCTAAAATAGGATCAGTCAGTAAGGCGTTCACTTTCTGAGCACGTGGGTACAAGTTCGCCCCCAGCAAGTGGCATGATTTTTACTGCAAACTTGTTGATCTTTATTCACCCCTGGCTCCAACTGGGTAGAGTGCTGAGTCTGAATGCCAGGCTCTTTTGGAAATGAGCTATAAAATCGAAGATCCCGTGTGTACATTCCGCACGTTAAATATCCCTTGACAGTCAAAAAGAGTACAAGAGTAGGCAAGGGCCGTTGTCTGGGCAAAATTTCTAAATTTCAAAGTTCTACACATGAACGTCTCCCTCTCTATCAATGCAGGTCAGACTAGTTCTAAACGTATTGACCATTGTCTTTCTGTTGGAATAAAACTCGATTTCAGTAGTGTGAAATGGAATAGATCATATTCATGATCTCCTAGGGCGCTAGTTTATTTCCCTGGTAGAATATGTATGCTGGTACCCAATTTGCACCAGAGTGGGAAGAGCAAAAATGGTGGGAAGTTTGCCCATGGACACAATATATTAACCTGGAATCGAACCTTGGATACAAGGAGTCCATCACTCTAACCATTCTCAGCCACTGCACACTAGCACTGGTCATGGTCACCTTGACTTTGAATTGGACCAAAAATTTGGGATTCAATTGAAAATGAAATGATCACGCAATTGGTTGAAAACTGTTGTAAAACGCATCTACTACTTCTACTATATCTAAACATCTATATTCTATCTAGATCTAGGAACCTAGAGGTCTATAGATCTATCTAGATCAAGGTCTACTTGACAACTTACACAGTTTTCTAAGGTTGAGGATTATGTTGGCATTCAGTTCCGTGCAACTGATTTCAACGTTTCTGACTGCAGTACACGCCAAAGTCGTCCGCTGCAACAGCTGCCTTAACATTCTAGAATCTATCAATTTTACAGAATGAAAATTATCATTTACGAACAAATGACAAGTTATTTGAGTTTTTCAATTACCGGTATTAAAGAAGAATAAAGTCGAGTTAGATGACTGCCGATTTATAAGGATGTGTGAAAGTGAAATGTGAAAAAAATTACTAGAGTAGTTCCCCGTTATCTTAGAACTTAAAAATCATGACTTCGGACAAGGCAAGTTACTTAAAAAACACGAACCGACAAAATGCCACAGGCTAAACAATTTACTTCAGGCACTTAGAGTAAAGTAGAAATAAAGCATGCATATAACATCTACATATAACATACGTTTTTTTATTTTGAACGGTATGTTTTAATTAATTTGAGTTCTTATCAATATAGAAATAATTTTTCTTTTCTGTCATAGCGTAGGTCTACATTTTAAACTACAAAGGGGTATAAACGATAATTTACATTTCCGGTTCTTTTACAGCAAGGAGGACGTTGAGAGGTCAATTGAAAAGTAAAGAAACATGTTCAGAATAGCCATCAGGGCGTCTTCTGCATTACATAATGCAACAAAGACTTGTTTGAGAGCTCCAACTGGAGGTATTGTTATTTTTTTATAGTTTGCTGCAAAAATTGTTATCCTGGTGGTCTTTTTCTTTTTCATTTTACTGCTTTTCATCGTCTTCTGAATTCTGTATTATTGGCGTACGTGCTCGCTCGTGAACATTTTTTAGTGTGTGGGTATTGTGGGGGATTCCTTTAGTTTTCAGTCTTTATATTCATAACTTTTCACATGTAAAACATTTTTTTGATGTGGATCGAAAGCTGTGAGCTGGAATGTGTAGTAGATCTAGATCTAGAATCTATAGCTGCACTGTAGGCTACGTTGTTGACAATGTTGAAGTTGAAGCATTCAGTCATTCGGTTCTTGTGCTTGAGGCACACTAATGATCACTCAATACTTGACTAAATATAGATCTAGATGTAGATCTAGATTCTAAGTCTCATGGGGAAATGAAATACTGAAATTTCATTGGCTATTACTTACATGGTCATGAGCCAAGGTTACAGCCTCCATTGAAGACAGTACAATGAAATCCTGATATAACGAAATCCATGACACCGGGACATCTGTTTCTTTATATCAGAAGGGAAGTAAATATCATAAAAAAATCTTCTTCACCACCTCTATGATTTTCACTTTGGTCTCCAACGACAATCACCTGCGCTTTTGTCCCAAATTTGAATGAAACGTAGGCCTAGAAATCCACTCCCGTTGCTGACCACACATCCCTTTGTCTGTCTAATCATCCCCGCGTGTGTGCAGCGAGCGTTTTGTATGGGTTGATTGCACACATGTAGGCCCACTCAGCCAATATGCGGGGGTGGGTGTGTGGTAGGGTTAGACGGCGGGAGAGAAAGAGTGGCCACGGGGTTCCGATTACGCTTGTTTCCAGGTCTGTCCGTCTCACAGTCACGCCACTCGAGAGACAACGGCATAGAGTGTCATTGAATGCTCATAACACACTGCCCATCCCTTCAGGAAGACAGAGAAAGGGTTTTTTTCACTCCATCGGCAGGGGAAAATCACTTCGCTTTATCTATAAAAGCGAATTCGGGCAGTTGGCATTTTGCTATTTAGTACTTCAATTAGTAGGGATAAAGAGGACGTAAAACATGACTTGGCCTTCATTTCTTTACAACCGAAATTTCCTACTATCCGATTTCGTTACATCAGGATTCCACTGTAATTTTCCATGACAGAGGTCGAGATTAGCAGCCAGTATATTGGCAGCTCGCACTTCCCGGTTGTCATGCCAACATGAAGTTTTATTATGAATCCAAAGTAAGCATTAATAAATTCTTTTAGCATTCATTTTCAACTGCATTGTTTCTTGAAGATTTGGATTAATCAATTTTATCTTTGAAGTGACCAAAAACAAACATGAAACATTTCATTCAGCTTTAAAAGATCGTTTGGACATTTGTTTGTCCGTTCGTGCTGACCAACGGTTAGCTTGTTTAGACGTGAAACAGAACTCGAATTCCCGTCCAACTTTGTTTTAACAATTGTTTATACTTTAGTCTTCCATTCCGGGTGAACTGTATTGTGAGAGATGGCTCCATCAAGGTGTAAAAAGGAGTATCAGTCGTACGTCCGCGTGATAAAACGATAAAGAATTCGTGACAACCGTTATATTAGTGAACTTATTTGAAAGGGACAGTGCAAACTCTTTAATTACCCTTTCATCACCTCCCCTCCCTCCCCATGACTTGAAAAGAATGGAATTAAATATTTATTTCAGTAAAAACACACAGGTACCAAGAAAGTTTGTTAAATGTTTTTAATTCAGAGAACATTGAAAGGTAACATAGTCTCAGATCTAAGTTTTGTGAAAACCATCAATCCGAGTTGAATCGAGCCGAACTTACTTTGATTTAAAATAATCAATCATGGAATCATGACGTATGTTTTTTATTTGAAAGTGATAATTTCTTTAAAAGATATTTTTACGTTATCATTAGCAGAAAATGTTATATGAAGTGTTAGCATAGCATTTAAAGAAGGTACAACAACAAGCATTCTTGGCTGCTTTTATTGAACTGTTATACATCAATGTTTAGTCCTGTTACTGACTCATTTCATTGAAAATGTCACAGTTTAAACTTCACAGCTACCTGTCTTTGATTGCATGTGCTGCCATTTTGAAATTGGAGAAAGGTAGTTTTAAGGATGTACATGTAATGCATGTAGTCATTGAAAGAATGTCCTTCAAACTAATCTTTCATTATCTACTCACTCAGCTATGACTTCGATACGACTCAGCCATGGTAAACAGGAAACAGACGCAGAGTTTGATGAACGATACATTAAGTACTTTGAACGTCCCGACATTGACGGCTGGGAAATTCGAAAAGCCATGAATGACATTATGGTAAGAAGCAGATTATCTTAAAATATTGAGAATGTAATTGAATGAATATTATTGAGAGGATAATTTCATAAGTAAAAGTGCATCTGAAATGTGAAAAGATGTTTTCAGGAAATGGTAATATTTGAGTCAATCCAAACACTGTCGGGCATGGTTCTCGAATTCTTTGGGGTAGCTTTATTTTGTTTGCCGAATTTCGAGTAAAACGTGTTGCAATAAGATTCAAAGGAAATAGGAACTGACTACAAGATGAGGGGCTCGGACAAAGAACAGACACATACACGCGCAAAATAGATCTAGGCCCAGGCCAGATTCTAGGTGCTTCACATCACAAGGACCCCACACCAGACATTCTACCTACCCTCGTCCCGCCCACTTACGGACCAGAGTTTCGGCAGCGCAGCACTGTCTTCTCTAGTCTAGCCTAGTCACTCGCTGTTGTAATGGGAAAACTAGATCTAGATTCTAGGCCTTAGTGATGATTCTGTGGGGTTATTTTAAGTCAGTTTTCCCCCGATGGTGAGAAAGTTAGTTCCACGTATCCGTTTCTTTGTTCGAGTTATAGGAATGCAAAGTAAATAGAGAAATAAATTCGAGACCAAAGACTTTGTTCGAGACAACCGTGAGTTCGACTTAAAAGTGTGTTCAAGATAACTGTGCTTGACTGTATGGTTCTTCTTACCTATAAATGAAAGGGAAAGAAATTTTGTGCTTTTTCCATTTAATGCATAGAACTGTCTGCTACACAAGAAATTTCCTAGAATATTACAGGTAATCATATGTGACACATATTAGAATGATATTGTTTGGGTATACCACACATATTGATATTAGAGGCACATTAAAAAGTACCGGTTAAACAAAATTGTTATTGTTTTATATATATTATATGGAAAGTGCAATTAAAGCCTAGTTTTATTATTGTTATGTTTTAATTTCATTATGATTTCTAACGAAATGTTAATACCACTTTCTGTCATTTTATGGTGTTTGGCACAACTTTTTATTTTTTTTGTTTCTTTATTTTATTTTTCCAGGCTGAGGATTTGGTTCCAGAGCCTACGATCGTTGTTGCAGCATTGAAAGCCTGCCGTAGACTGAATGACTATGCTCTGGCTGTCAGATACTTGGAAGCAGTGCAGGTATTGAAGACTTTAACTTTGTTTTTTAAAGATTGTTTGGATTTGGGCTCTGTGTCCTTCCATTTAGGTAGATGTGTGTATTATTATTATCATGTTTCTCATTCAGTCATTCGTTTGTGCAATGTCCTGGTAAAATCACACTATTACCTTAAAGTTTAAAATGCTGAACGTAAAGAAAAGTCTTCACATTCAAGGGAAGCAACCATTGTAAATTCCTGGATAGGAATATGTAAATATGCAACCTACTTTACAATGACATCTTGTTTATAATGGTGGTCTGGCTAAGTTCTACTGCATGAGGCCCCTATGTAGAGAAAATTAAGATTTTTGTATTTCATCATACAAAGTGAAAAGTAGTGGTACAGGTCTGGAGCCAACATGGACATTTTTTGGTGGGCAAAGTTTCTGTTCAATTTCAATTCATTTCTTTCATTCACAACGTACATGAAATAAGTTTAGATACCCCCACTCTCTAAAAACACAATTTCTGGTGAATGATCAATCAGACATGAGATATAGATAAATAGAATGGCTTTCGCTTGGAACGGATGGGTCGGGGGTATTGGAAGTGCGGTGGGGGAGGAAGGGAAACGCTGTTTCTTTTTTTGGGGGTAGGGGGCGTGAACGTGGTGCGGCATTGTGTGACATGTGTTGTTGGCCTGGCCAGTGAAATACACAGAAGTGGGCCTACTTTCGCACTGTATCACACGACTTATTGCTCACAAGTAACATCTGTCCACTCCACCATGGCTGAAAAGAGAAAATTAAACTTAAAATTAAAAGTTAGAAAAGAAACGTAAGATTGTAGCTCTTGTCGATCAGAAAACACACATAGCAAAACTGAAATTTGTAAACAGTTTGAAAACAAAAGTCAACATTGTCAACCTTCATCGGAACAAAATCAACAGTATTAGCTAGGGATGTTAACCGAACAGAAAGATGCAATGTACAGTAAAGTCTGACGCTATTGAGAAGATTTTGTTTGTTTGCTTCCGGGCCATGTTCTATTACCTCCCTTGTTTTTTTTCTTTATTTCTCTGTATACCGGTATTAGAAGTGTCTTCACGGAAATAATGAATTACGGATATCTCGAACACTATTTCTAATCCCCGACGAGTTCGAGTTTTCTGTGCTGGACTGTATGTTGTTTTTTTTTTAATCTATAACGAGAGAATATGAATGGATTTTCTTGCCTGCATGTTTGATGTCATATTAAAAAACTGCAGCTGGAAAACACTTATTTTCCCCCCTAATGAAGATTTATTGCCTTTGGCTTCTGAGGGACTCAAGGGCTCTTGAAAAGTGAAGTGATTATTTTGTTTAAAAAAATTTAACCCTTTGTTTATTTATTTATGTAAGGGAAAGGTTCCTGCCAAAAAAATTATTGAGGCATTGTAACAGACATTTATTTTTTGTGTCAATTACTTTGCAGTGGAAGTGTGGCAACCAGAAAAAGACCATCTGGCCGTACATCCATCAAGAAATAAAGCCTACCCTTGAAGAGTTGGGTATACTTACACCTGAGGAAATGGGATATGATAAGCCTGAACTTGCGTTGAAGAGTGTCTATGACATGTAGGCTGAATGAAAGAGACTGGTAAGTGAAATGTATACATTTCTTTTTTAAGTCTTACAACTTTATTGTACATCATGTCTTCACCCTTTGTCCAGACTTTAATTGCCTATAATAGAAGAGGAAAACATTATTCACCCTTTTTGATTTGGAACAGTCACATTGAAAACAAAATTCTTATTCAATTTAATACATATGGGTTAGGGTTAGGATGCTTGGTTGGGATTAGGGTTACAGTTGAGTTTCGGTTTTGGGTTAGAGTTAGAGTTGGGGGGTTAATTTGCTAAAATGATTCATTTTACTTAGTTTTACCGATTTACCCATTTCCAAAAGTAGGAGAATTTAGTTGGGTTACGGAGCAAAAGAATATGGATATTAGACGTCAAGCAAACAGTGATGTAAAGAATATTTCACAATATTAGAGGGTGCAAAGAAATGTGCCATGAAATTGGCAGAGCGCCAGACAATTGGGTCCTACATTATGAATATATGTTGAATCTGAAGCTAGACATGGTGCATTGAGACATTAACAAGTTGAATAACAAAGAACCAAGGGAGACACTAACCCTGTTCTAACACGTTCAATCTGACTGGTGCATTCTGAACTGAGACTTATCAGGCCTACATACGGCAAAGCAAGGGTCATGAGTGGTATGCAAGATAAGCGTTTGTGTCTGTAATGCAGAATGGTAGCAAGTGTTGCAGAAATGTCTTTTGTTGTCAAAATCAACTAACTTCCTTTTTATATCTTTTGTGTTTTGCAGATTCCAGAAATATGCAAGATGAGTGATGGAGAAATAAATGCCAACAGACAAACTAAGTCTAGTAAATTATTTCTTGTTGTATTAAACAATTCAGGTTATCGTACATATTTTTATTGAATTTTTTTTTGTTTGTGTCTCCATTGACCAATTAGTATCTTTTTTCTTTCTTCTTTTTTTTTTTTTTTTTTTTTGTGCTTTCAGTTTATGCTCAGCATTGACATCTACATTTTTTTTACAAAGTTTCAGGGAAGCGGATTGTTTTTAAGGTCTCGTGCTCTAACTAGAGATGTGCAAATATCTGGGTCTGTCATGACTTACTAAGATATGCAGCTTTACTTGAGTCTTAATAAGCATTTGGGTTTGGATTTTAAACCACCATTAACTTTGACTTGAAGACACAGCAGGCTTAGGCTCTAAGTGTGTGAGGTTGATTTGAGTGTAAAGGTGTAGAATCAAGGGCCATGGTGTTGAGACTTCCCACAAGCCCACACACCTTGCTGACTGTGTTTGGTTGCCTCTTAATTACATGTGTAATGTATCTTGTATATTCTGTTGAATTCATATCATACCAGTGTAGTTACTGCATGTAGAAATGTCTGTACAGTGTTTTTGTACACTGAAAATCAATAACGCAGCAGAAATTTTAGCTCTAGACTTGTTTGAGACAGGTAAAGTATTGCTAGGTCTATGAGACCAAAAAACATTTCGTGAATTCTATTTTAAGAACAGTAAAATGTGGGTGAACTTACTTAATTCAAAGTATGAGTATGAGAGAATCAAACAAAATCAAAATGACTCAATTTTTTTGTTCTCAGTGTATTGGCTGGACATGTTTTTAATAAAATTAAAACTTAGGTTGGCCAAACTGGTGCCCTGATTACCAGATCTGACATGCCTCACTGGAGTTCTCACAGTGTTAGTACTATATATGAGACTTGTCTATCTGTGTAGTGCTATGGTGGGATTGTCATTCTCAACTTTGAAGTAAGTTGCTGTATTGTGAAAAAGCTAGGCTAATGGCAGCTGAATTATTTAAATTACTTTATGTTCAAACCCAAATAATTTCCGCTGACCCTAAAATTTTGGTTTTATTTACAGAATAACTAAGGTGAAGTCTTTGACATTCTGTATGCTACCAGTGCTTGATTTGTAACAAAAAATTAAATGTGTATTGTTTTGAACACTGCTGTGTTTTATTTTTGACGTACATGAGTGGCTGCTTTTGTTTGTATTCTCTGGCAAGAGTAGTGATCAAAGCGAATTATACAAGAAAATGTACCGTACTTGTAATTGTAAAATTGTTCAAATATGGTTTACAGAAAAAAATGTAGCATATCACTCAGAGTCAGAGAGACAGTTCAATTGAAAAAGATAATATCTCATTATATATACATAGCTCATTTCTTTCATTGCGAAGAAGACAGTAGAGCTTTAATGTTTTTTTATTTACATGTATTTACAATGTATTTTTGTTGTTATAAAAACAATGCAAGAAGAGATCAGAAATTTTCACAAGTCCTTGAGAAATGAAATGAATTTTGAGGCCTGTTTGAAGATCATGTACGAGTCCAGATAAGTTTGGAGAAGACTCTTACAACTAGCAGCAAGAATTGTGGTGGCGTTTATCTTACTTACTTACTTTATCTGTCCCCAACTCTACCTTTCGGTGTATGGGTTTGTTTTAATGATCCCTTTCCAG
>JBDFRD010303713.1:0-10540 GCA_039654405.1 Bullina lineata
CAAGATGATCTACTGTCTGTTTCACTATGGAAGTAAACCTACCACCGACTAACGTCCTGTCAAGATGATCTACTGTCTGTTTCATTATGGAAGTAAACCTACCACCGACTAACGTCCTGCCAAGATGATCTACTGTCTGTTTCATTATGGACTATTGTAGCATATCCCAAAAGAGCTGCTAGTCTAAGTAGTGAGGCTTGACCTATAGATATACACATGTATCTATATTATAGTGACGCTGGTGTTTGCAAAGCACTTACAAAGCTTAGAACCATTTGGAAATGAGACATGCGCTCGCTAGTGACATAAATAATAATATTTATGTATGTCTTCGAGTCATGAACCCTATCTACAAGCAACGGAAATGAGATCCTTCCGTAAGGTCATTGGAATCTCCATCAAAGATCATAATGTAGGCCTATAACAAATTGAAGAGGTGAAAAATAAAATGAGGCAAGCAATTGGCCCATACAAGGACCGACTGATAACAGTCAGGAAAAGGAAGCTAAAATTTTATGGGCAAGATCATCAGGATTGGCAAAGACCATTCTACAAGTACAAGGCATAGTCAGGGAGGAAGAAGAAGAGGCTGACAGAGGAAAATATGGGACAACAACATCCCGGAGTGGACGGGCCTGGCGCTGGGCGAGGCAGTAGAAGAGCGGAAGACTGGGGCGAGTGGCGAAAGCTGGTTGCCAAACCATCAGAAGTATTTCAACGGTCCTTCTGACCATGTGATAGGTAACAGGTAACAGGTGTTTGCAATGTTGCTACTGGTAAGAGTGACGTGACAGCAACAACAATAATTTGCTGTTAAGAGCGGTATCTCTAATAAACATTTTGTCACTGACCAGTAGGCCTACGAGAACAGCTTTGACGCTGTAAGAGATTATAGAAAAATTCATGAACGTGTTGTAGCGCCATGTTGTTGTTGTTGTTGTTGACGTTTGGGGTGGTGATAGTAGTCGTTGTAGAAGTGTTGGTGGGATGGTGATGACAGTGGCGTTGCAGCTCCTATCTTGTCCGGGCCTAAGCTACATTTCGCACGAATCAACGCAAAAACTGAAATAAAACATTCCATAATCACATAGTCCTTTTAGCCCCACCTACACATAGCTGAGCTTCGCAGATTTCAACGTCTAGATATATCTAAATCTATTTTCCAATTCTTTTGTCATGCCCACGTCTCTGACCGCTCCCAGGTCCTTGTTAGACCAGCCTGACAAGTCAACAGCTGCTGATGTTACGTAACACTGGGCCATTTTTATGTTAGACCTTATGCCTATAATTTGAAGCGAAGACCACCTAGAATCTAGAATTTAGATCTACAGTACTTAGAATGTGTGAAACTCTCTTTCTTGAACCATCAAGGCCTTGAGCATGCATTCACTTCAGCTAAGTCAGGAAACAAACTTCTGTAGATAAAAATTCGTCGAAACGAAGCAATCACGACTGACGAGTCAGCTGAACCCGGTGAACTCGCGGACTCGCCGTCGCGGAAGTGATCAGAAATTGGCTGGGCCAGTGCTGTCATCAGTTCATCCTCAGTTCATTATCTCTTGTCAGTCTGATTTTTTGTTTATCTGAGTTAACTCTCAAGGGAAATATGGCTGGAGAGTAAGTGATTTACAGAATTTGTTTTTGATAGACATAATGCACCTCAAACTTATCCAGTTTGAACTTTCATTCATTTGCCGGTAGTCTATCTAATCAACCTTGCGCCTACATTTAGACTCTCTATGCCTTTTAATTTCTTTGATTTTAGGTCTACTTGCCTGGAACTATATATATAGAATCTAGTCTATATAGATCTATACATAGATCTAGATTCTAGATATGTCTCTGCAACTTTAAAATTTGTTTCTACTTTTGCTTCCTTTCAGATTTTGTGCCGACAGTGAACTTTCAGAAATTATCAGTAAACTATGGGACATTGACACGAATAAGTGCTACCCTGGAGAGGACTACGAAATTGATTTACAAGGTAAGTGCATTATTTTCGGTTCAAAGAGTTATACGTTTCAGAAACATACCATTGCATCGCAGATTTTGGGAGGTTTTCTGAACGCGGTGGCATTGCAAGAATTCAAGGGTTAGGGTTTGGGGTAAGGTTACTGATAGGTAAGGCCCCTCTTTTTTATCCTGCCCCACCAAAGAAAGCCCTCTTTAGTTACTTGGGGTATGAGACCGCGTTTGGAAATCCTTCCCAGATTTTTAATATTATTATTTTTAATATTTTAATATTGCTTTGAATCTTCCTGTTTTGTGGCTTGCTTAGGCAAAACATTTTGATAGGGAGCACCCCTCTATTATAGAGAGAATGCAAGATGTAGACATGTTGCTGATGACAGCAAAAAGGCACACAAAAAAGAAGCGATTGGATCTTAATGTTTGGTCATTTACCATCATTTATATAAATTATTTATCAGGTAACTAGTCAACATTATATGTAATAGTACAGGCTGCAATTAATAATTTCAGTATGTACAATTATGATATTGTGCTATCTGTTTGTATTATGATTAATAATTAGAAATAGAATCAAGGGTGAATGTTGGTATTAAAGATCCTTCACATTGATCCTGTTTTTTTTTCTTTGAAATTACCCTCAATATATTTAAAAAAAACATTTTTTGAAACCTTTGCAGCAAGTGTTGAAACATCTTGACGAAAATTTCGTTCAGCCTATAAAATATACATTTTATATTTTACAGAAATAAAAGTATGTGCTGCTCGTCACACGATCCCATTTAAGACTGCCCGTTCATACTCGTTCATACACGCATACTCTAAACACATCGCTCACAACACAGTGGCTGGGGAATAACAACAATACCGTCATGCGAGAACATTACTCAGTCATGATGCTAGAGTAATAATGGTTGCTACAACTTAATAATAATTTTACTCTCTACGTCTTTCATTGCCAATATAATATGATTTTCTTCTGTCACCCTCTTTGTAGAGGCAGTGGTGTGAAACAGTTTTTAAGATTATAGACTAAATCTGTCATAAATAAATCTTACATAAAAACTATTCTTTTCGGAAAAGGTTTTGATCATTTAAAAACATTAGAAAATGAATATTTTCAAAGATGTGACAATCCCATTTTTTTCTTTTCTCAAAATTATTTAAGAAACTACTGACCGAACGACTATAATGTGCAGTCCAAATAATAATTCGGCAAAAAGGAAGAAAGATATAGTAATTTGTTAATAAAAAAGATTTAGTGTAAAAAATTAAAACAATCCATCTTCTTTTCAGGATATGTCAATAGCACCCGTGAAGTGAGAGGAGACTATGCGCGGGACACACTATTTGTTTGGGTGGATGAGGAAAAAGTATTCAGCCGACCGACTTATAAAAGTAATTATAATCATTTTTTAGTTTGAACATTCATATACAGTGGCATGGTGGCCAAATGGTTAGAGTGTTGGACTCCTAATCCAGGGTCCATGGTTCCTTGGGAGAGACACTTTACACCATTTTTCATCTCATCACCCAGGTGCGAATTGGGTACCGGCGTATTCTGCTGGGGAAGTAAGCCTACGACAGTTAGTGTCCTGTCTAGGATATGATGCAAAAATCATTTGTTCCACTTCATGCTACCGAAACCGAGATAAGCTCCGGCTCTATGGGCCTCATAAGCCTTAAAGGGACATTCATATGAATGAATGTATTCTGTACTCAAACATCATTCTTGATTTTAACACATTGACATTGAAAATAAATTCAACGGATTAGTAACATCATTAACATCATTTATAATTTTCAACATGTTTTTTTCATGTTCGAAATAATAAAAAAATATTTTATTTATATATTTTTATAGTAACATTTGTTGCACATTTTTGAATTCTTGTTTTATGTTTAGTTTTGATTTCATTTTGCTTATTGGCATAATCCTATAATATTAAGGGAGATGGCTGGCTTGTTTCTCCCTGATAGTAAAAAAATCCTGGGAAAGAAATCGAGTTCCTCACAGTGGCTCACTGTCAAATACACTGTCACTGTAACATTTTGTTATGGATAGTTCACTTCCTTTCACTTAATTATGAATACATACATGGTTCAATTTTCTCACTTTCCCTGGATTCAGGTATTTTAACCTCAAAATTTTAACCTGTATGCTTCTCATGCCATTTTGACTTGACCAAATTTTTTTACCCTTAAATATTGAGTTCTTATTTGTTTACTGCTCAGCTTTCAGGGCATTGCTGGATAACTATGAAATGGAAATCGGAGAAGCCGAGGACGTGACCTGGGCTGAGAGGCAGGAAAACTACGATTTCTTATGTGCTATCATGGACACTGATGTGATGAAGAAAGCCCATGCTTTTCTAGTGTCCAAAGGTGCCGTGCCAGAAGATGAGGAGGAATTCAAGAAGGTGCTGCATGATATTTGGTTTAAGCTGTACAGGCGCTCAGGGGGACGGTGAGGTCATGTTTGATGTAGTTTGATGAAATGATTTATCTTTGTAATTTGTTCTGTTACATTGCAAAATTTAAGAAGTACGTTGTATAATTTTTATTTTAGTTTGCCCCAATGTTTATTCTTTGTAATCCTGGCCAGGTTAGCTCTGCTGTTGTGTCCTTTGGCCATACATGCAAACCACATTTTACTGAGCTAGAAAACCTACGAGGTGCTTCTGTGTTGTAAATGATTAAAAGCATTTAGACTATTTCATGCTCATCCAATCTAAAATTGGCACCAGTGGTTGATTGATCATGATCCTTTCCCCTATTTATATAAATGTTTACATCAGAAAGTATGCAATTTTGTATGGTAAATTCAAGAAGAAGATTTAGATATTTAACTTGTAGTATCTTGGTAGTTGATAAAATATCTTCAGACGTTGCGTAATAGTTTAAAATGTAAATTTTTCCAAACAGGTGTGAAAGTTTTTTTCAAATAGCATTGAATAATATGATGATGCAATGATGCAAATTAAAGTATTGTTGTAAATACAACATATGAAGGTGTTTTTCCCCCTGATTTTATAGACAATTTCCAAAATCTATTCATTATGACTCGGAAAAACATTTGAAAACCCAGAGTCTATAATGCTTTTTGAGACACAGTATTGATTGTCATAAAAGTGTCAGAAATATAATGACAACAATGATCAGTAATTAACGTGTAAGTTTTGAAGCCATCTTCACCATAGTGTCAAACATGCATTATTCAAGGAAAGCTCTTTGAAACTGTGGACAAAGCATGTTATGTTGAATATTAATTTTACTCTTTCTTTAGGGGCCAAGATTCTTGTAGTTTTGAGCACGTGTTCGTGGGTGAAGGCCGTGGTGATGAGATGATTGGCCTCCACAACTGGATTCAGTTTTACATCCAAGAGAAAGCGGGTAACATTGATTACCATGGATTTTTCCGCCGTGAGACGGTAAGTGAAAGAACTTAAAAGAATTCAAAGTGTGTCCAGTATTTTGCTCTGAAGTAGTGTTATCAGAGAAAATGTTTGAGAATCATTTTTCTGTATATTGCAACTGTCATCCATTGCAAGGCAAATCTTGCAGTGAAATCATCAAGGGAAAAGGACAAAATGGCAACCTGGAGGAGAGAGGTAGAGGATGACATGAAAAAAAATGGAAAGAACTGAAAAGAATTGGAGAGGTTACCGGTGATAGGTTGGTGTGAAGAACTTATGTTGGTGACCTATGCTCTGCAGTGAGTGGATTGGCAAAAAAAAAAAAAAAAGAGGGAAAGAAGTCAAAGGAGAAGATCTTAACATACAATGGAAACTTCATAATTTGAAGTCTTTGGGAATGGACCAAAACTTCGTATTATAGAAAGGGACATAACTGAGTTCCAAGAACGTCAAAATTATTGCCCAGTAACTTCCCTTGAAACAACCCTCCCCCTTTCTTAAAAATCGACTTTCTTACAATTCCGTACCCACTTCCCGCCACATCTACTATAGAGTGTCCTTCCCTATATTAACTATTTTTGTTTAATCTGACCTTAAAACTGAAACGGACATAGCTTTTGTAGCTCAAAGTGTGTGTAGTACCATAACAAAGTAAAATCGCGTGCTGCACTGGGCCTACGGTGCCTAGATCTAAAAAAAAACAACAAAGAGCCCATCTCGCTGAAACGATGTAACACTATCTAGCACATTTCACTTCGTCCCTTGCTCCCTCCCAGTCCTCTTCCCTGCACTGGCAACCTACTTCGCGCAAAAAGTTCTGGTTCCACGATACTTGTGGCAGACACCCCTCCCACCCCTGTCCCATGTTGTGGGCCCTACGCTCCTTTTTTAAGACTGAGCACGCAAGCTTTTCTCAGTCAGCAGAGCATCGCTTGGCGGATGAAGAGAGGAGACCATTTTTATTGCCGTTGCTCATGACGTCAGCTCCGAATGAGAATCGGTTTATTGCCGTTCGTTTATGATCTCAATTTCAAATTAAGAGAATCGAGTCCTTGTAGCTTCGAATTATCTGATCGAATTTAACAAAGCCAAAGAGGAGGAAAAAATCTTGTCTCGAAAACTTCAAATTATCCGAAATGTGGTTTATCTGAGTTCGGCTTTTGAGGTTTTTACTGTACTTTAATGATCAAAGGAGCAAAAAGGAAATTGGTGATAGATACAAAGTTCAGAAGGTGTACTCACTCATACTTACATAGTCATAAGCATAAAGGCAAGCACATACATACAGAAAGAGAGAGAGTTACATCCTTACTAATGTGTCCGTCTTCACCCCTACTCTCTTATCTCTCTCCAGGTCCGCGATGATGAAATCATCCGCCTTCTAGCCACCCAATTTACGTGGAAAGGCATCAAAGGAAAACCCATGTGCAGCGTTTTCATCGGGTCCAGTCCAGAGTTTGAGCTGGCTGCTTACACCATTTGCCTCTTGCTGGACCGTGACGGCAAGGCGGACGTACAGCTAGGGGAGTACGAAGTGGAGTTAGTAGTGCACAGCTTTGGCTGGCAACGTAAACTGGGAACTGCATACATTTCCGCAGCTCGGATGGAAAAATACGGGAAGAGATATAGTCGAAGGCATTAGTAGGTGCTTGTTTTGGTGCTAGGTGAATTTTACAAGTTTTCTGTTTCAGTCAAATAATAATCAATAATTAACAATTTTGCTTGTTGGCTTCCTTGTTTATGTGCATCCATTTGAGTTCATTTGGAAAGGCCTATTCTGTCTTCATAGACCTCTAATTTGTAAGGGATAGTTTTTTTTTCGTTTTGTTTTTTTTTATTTGAGTTTCATAAGTGAAACATAATTGTACTGATATTGTACTTCAAAGAGCAAAAATGGTGATTCTTTGTGCAATTTTGCATGAAAGCTTGTTTTTATTTAAAACCCTAAAACCCTGCCATTCAGTTAGTTAGTTGAAGTATTGCCAATGGAAACATTTCCAATACAAACTGCTGAAAAGTCAGCAAAGGCCAATTTTTTGTTGTTATACATCTAAGTTTCTATGTTTACATTTCATCGGAAGTATGTGATCTAATATATATTATTTTTTTTTTTTGCATATAAAAATGTGCTGAAATTATCCAAAGTGAATCAGAATTGATAGTAATTGCATCCGTCACTTCAAGAGTCACTTTGTTTCTGAAAGAATAGTATATGATGACTAAGTTAGTACTGCCAAGGCAACGAATGTAGTCCTCTCTTGTTAAAACTCAAAATTAATCAGTTATAAGAATATATGTGCTAAGCTTTTACTTGCTTTTCTGTCTTACTCTTTTCTCTTGTCGTAATTTTTTCACTCATCGTGAAAGTTATGCTTTTATTAAAAAGCATAGTGTATTAAACAATGTAGTGAACACATGCTCTTCTGTAGCTGGTCGTAAAAGTGCACTCTCTATTACCTCTTCTTTGTCTGTGATCTCATTTTGTTACCCTTGCATTTGGTCTATAATGTTACTTACACCAATATTTTTCGGGTATTTATTAGATAAGGCACTGCCACAATTCTTTATGTGCTTTTACTGTACATCATAAGTTTACTTCTAAAATTATTTTCTTGAAACCCGACACAGTTTTTTCAACTATGTGCTTTTCAGACATGTTCAATTTAGTTTGTGGAAAGAGTTTCTTTTTCCTCTATCTCATTTCTATGTGTAGCAATCTCCACTATGTGTGAGGGCCATTTAATTTGTATATAGTCTTCCAAGAAGGCAATACTTTTCATAGTTTTATGATCAGGGCTTTGCTGTGTGGCTGCATTTCAGCCTCTGTTGCCCATAATAGTCTCGAGGAAAAGTTAAGATTCTGCCTCAAAGTCATAAACACCAAAATGGGAATAATTCTGTTGTTTTGTTTTATTGGACATGCAGTTTTATGCAGTCGATGGGTAAAGGTCTTATATAATACTGTAGTATTTTTGTGATGCAAAATACCTTTGCCTAAAAATCATGATCAACAAGGCAGTTGTTGTTGCACTTAGCCCAGTTTGCATGATGTATTTCAAAGAATAGTAAATGTTGGATTTTGCAGTATTCATTGCTCTCAAATGAACAAGAAATACCTATCATGGTAAGTAGTAGTGGTGATAGCTGTAAAAAAAAAAGCTTTTTTTCATACCTCATTTGTAATGAATGGTAATGCGGCTTAATGCTTGCTTTAAAATGTATTATATTGTGTTTCGTAATGGGCAACATTTTCATAGATTTTGAACCGTGACCAGATCCTGAAAGACCAAATTGTGATCACCTTCTACTTTTAAGAGCCAAAGAATCGTGCAGCTCTTCTTTTACTCAGATACATTCTTCTCTCATTGTAACTTAATTAATCTTGGTCTTAGGTGATAGTTATTGTTTTTACTTTTTGGGCTTCTGTGGTGCTCTAGGATGAAGGTTGTGCCTGTCTTTCTGTCTTTCTTCTTTTTGAGTTTGAACAGAGCCTTGCTGCTCTTTTGTATATAGGCATGTTGTGTTTGGCACTTGTAGCCCTGCATCTTACATGTTTGGTATATTTTTATTTAATTAACTTCCTTGTACTCGATTATTACACAAATGGATTTATGGTTTGTGAGAAAAGTGTTATAATAATGAACATTGTCAACACAAAGATTTGCATCTTTGATCTCTGCTGGGTCAGAAGATTGACTTCAATATTATTTGCTTATGACTCGAACTACGCATCAGAATTTTTTAAATGTGTATTGCTTTAAGGATTTTTTTCCTTAATAGTGCTTCCTATATTTGTGTTACAGTAGCAGATGCATACATATATAACTTGATGTGAATATATGTAAACCATCTTGATCGATTCAGTGCTTTCATATCTTGTGAACAGTTCTAATCTATTTCCAAGATTCAGATTCTGAAAAGCCTGAAGAAAAATAATGTATGAGTTTTTGAATATCTTGCCACAGATGTAATCTTTTGCCTTGTACAGGAATTGTGATAAGTTAATTGAACATTTTATAGTCTTGAACAGTTTCGGGGCTAAACAATTGAACACATGTTCAGAAAAAAATTAACTCATTGTAGGAGCAGCTTCTGCTAAGACTGTAGTACATTGTATATCACAAAGCAAGGAACAAACTGCGAGGTGAATAATTTTTCACTGAATGCTGTTGAATAGAGGAATTTACGCAACAGAAACCCTACAGATATACCACAATGCCAAAAGATAATAAATTTCAATTTGCCCCGAAGCTGTCTTAACTAGTCATTGTACGAAAAACAAAAGTAACTTTCTGTATATCTTCCATCGATTGGTGTAGGGCCTACATGTTTTGTACATGTACTTAAAAAAAATAAAGTCAGTAATATAGCACAAAATTTCTACACAGCACTTGTGATAAAAGTTATTCAAAAGTATGTGTTTTTGACAATCGATTTCCAGTACAAGATCACATAATTTGTTGTTGTAATTTTGCGACACGCAGATGGTGCTATTACACACATGTAGGGTTTGATGACAAAATGCAAAACATGAATATGATTTTTATTATTTGAACGTTCATGGCATCATGTTTTATAGTTCGAACCACAACAACCTTAAATTTTTATTTCAGATACATATATATGTGAACAGTCAAGGGAAAACAAATGTCTGTAGTCTCAAGTAATTATGGCTGAAGAAGAGAAACAGGCGAAAGTCAGATCAGAAAATATCAAGTCTCGTGTCATTGCATTTTGTGGCTGAACCCTTCCTGTATACATGTCATCTATATATATATATACATGTATATATATTATCCTTTTTCCTGTATAATTCTAGTACCCTACATTTACCATTATTATTAATGTGCAATGTTGTTTACAAAGGGAGTTATTATATTTTGAGCCATTGTACATCTCTAAACTTCTATATTGTGTTTTTAACAATAAGACGCACATCGGTCATTAATAAAGACTAAAAGGAAGTCGAGTGTCCATAGTTTTTTTGCTCATGACTGATTGATATTGTCATCATCATCATAATACAATGTACTGCATTTTTTTTACTTCTGTCTATCGATCTATCTATCTATCTATCTTTCTATTTATCTATCTATCTATCTATCTATCTATCTATCTATCTATCTATCTATCTATCTATCTATCTATCTATCTAT
>JBDFRD010303824.1:0-10540 GCA_039654405.1 Bullina lineata
GTAGTAGTAGTAGTAGTAGTAGTAGTAGTAGTAGTAGTAGTAGTAGTAGTAGTAGTAGTAGTAGTAGTAGTGGTAGCGGTAGTAGTGGTAGCGATAGTAGTAGTAGTAGTAGTAATAGCAGCAGCAGCAGCAGTAGCAGCAGCAGCAGCAGCAGCAGCAGCAGCAGCAGCAGCAGCAGTAGTATAATGACATATCACACACTGGGTCCGGCATGAGCAGGATTCGAACCTATGATATTCTCATAGTGAAGGCAATCTCTCTTCGGTCATGACACCACGCGAACAAGAATTAAATGGGAACATTTGAAACTTTTTGTTTTTGTTTTTCTTTTTTCTTTGGCACCGACCTTGGAATTCCCCTGACGAAGACAGGAATATACCTGAAGGATATTCATCTCTGACGCTCTGTTTATCCAGTTGCAAATTGTGGCGGTGGTTGTTGGACGTAGGGACTGACGTTAACGTTGAGCCGGTTGTAATGAGCTCGAACCAGACCGAGATTACAGATCCCGATTTACAAGGCTGTCTGTCTACGTGCCTGTCTGACCTTCTGTCTGTGTGTCTGTTATTTTTTTTTCATTTAAAACTAAATTGTATGACTCGTTTCAGCTGCGTTACATTTTTTGCGTCAATACCAAGGAGGAAGGGCTTATCTAACGTGAGTGAAAAATACAAACACGGCAAAACACGTGGATTATTGTGTTCGTGTTAATTATACAACAGCCTCATCTTTGGTTGTTATTCACGTTGATCTGGATATTTCAATCTAACGCAATTACGCCGTTCCCTATTTTGTGTGCTATTTTAAGCTTAAGTTCACACAACATTCTTTTCATTTAGTAGAGACTTTTAAAAAAGGGAGGAAATCCAGGAAAAGGGATGCAGTATGTTTTTGACCTAAATAACTACATGTATGTTACGTCCGTGCTCCTGAATGTTTTGATTTCGTCGACCAAAAACCAAATTAATTATACACATAATGTAATACGCCGCATTATTCAACAACGTCCTGTTAGCCCAAGAGCGTCTTGTTCTTGAAGTTGAATCTTGAGAGAAAATCGTACGGGAAATGGAGCTAAATCGCACAGTATATTTTTTTGCATGCTTAATGTAAGCATTACTAAAGTGACACTGGAGGGTGTGCTGTTGAGTGTTGATTTGGTTATTTAACGTCGGTTTTCCAGTCCTGTGAGTAAGTCTGATATCGCCGACGGACTTGAGAGGACGTTGTTGTTGTTGTAGTGCTTTTGTTTCTTGTCGCCTGCGGACTTAGCGCATTCGGCGACTGAGAGGACGTTGTTTTGTGGGAGCGCTTTTATAAGACAAGGAAACTCCTGAAGTATTGTAGGTAGACTTGATCTTTTCATAACGTTGACAAAAAGAGCTGCCTTAATTGATTTAATAAAATCGGCCTTGAACTTGACATACTTTTTTGCTCGCTGGGTTTCGTTTATGGTATGGGGAAATATTTGTGAAATGAATTAAAACAAAAATAATAGGTTAAAGACAATAAATATCCTAGGTTTTACTGACTGAATTGTTCAGAGGCTGCCCGTGTCAAAGCCTGATGCATTTAATTTTGGGTCGGCTTCAATCATTGTTTTGGGATTATATAGGTCATTGCCTCGTTCCGAAGCTTTGACATTATTGTTCTGCGCCTGCGTAAAATAGGCCTAGTCAGAAAGTAATAACTAGCCTATGATGCAGGACCAACCTTCTTCTGTTTTGTATTTACCACGTCCCTAGACTTTGTAATCAACTGTCGATTTTATTCGGATTTTTCTGTTTGTTATTGTTCTATTGTTTACCAACATGGCAAGGATAGAAGAAAGACGCATCCCCTAAAAAAGATCCAGGTATATGTTAGGATAGCGATTCTGCCAGAGCTTGTCAAACTTTGTCACGGCCTCTTCACAGCAGTGAACTCACTCGTGTTGGATTTGTCGTGGTATTGCAGATTTGAGATTAGTTCCGACTTTATTTGTGTTGACATCCCCTTACTGAATATTTTCATTAAGTAGGCTTAATAATCCGATTGTGTTGAGTTGTTTATGGACAAAATACAAGCCTTTGAACGGAAAAAGTGCAATGAATGGCGATGGGGAGAAGTCCACCAGTAACCTATTTATCATAAAAGTGTCATTCGTAAACATTCATTTTTTCATTGAATGAAGCCATTCATTCATTCCATTTCCACCAGCTGCTTTCATCATGTAGATATCTAAACATTGAATGATGAAATAATGATAAGTATCATTATATTCTTAAAGTATCAAGCTTTCTAACATTGTGATGCTTTCTTTTTGTGTGACTAATGAATGTAGATTCTAGAATCTGTTTACTAAAAATATATCTGTCCCCTGGCCCTAATTTCACACACTTCCCTTACATTATATTACTTCCTAGAGAGGTCAAGAACTGCCAGTATACCGAACTGCCTGCATCTTTCTTATAGATCTAGATCTATTTATATTATAGGGTATTCATGGTAATGTTTGGTGCTTCCCCCCAAATATTTCCTGATTATAAGTCCCAATATTTGTAAAAACAGTGTAAAAGATTTTAAAGAAGAGCTTCAACTTCTCAATCATGATTAATATGATCACCCTTGAATATTTTCATCATGAAACGAGGAAAAAATGATCCCACTGTTATTATTTTAAAACTTATTAAAAGTCAAGGCTGCTTACATTGTAGACAACAGTTCTTGAGTACTTTTAAAATGAACTTTGGCCTACTTTTCTGCTGCAGACTAAGGTATAACAGTATGACAGATGTTGCTGGTAAATTTGGATCATAATAAAATGCCAAGGATATTTAGGCTTGACCAGTTACCTGATATCATTCTTAGAAAGAAGCAAGTGGAGTCAGAACACATCACAGTGCTCTCCTTATTTCCCAACTCTGATTGCTCAGTCACATTAACAGAAAAAAAGGTATAATTATTTCTTCTGTGACAGAGCCATGGAGAGTTGAATTGTTGAATTATAAAATTAACTCTTTCTCTTTTAACCATGCAAATAAAGGATTACCTTTTATTTTTGTTTACAGGATTCAGCTCAACTAGAAACATTGGTATTTTAACACTTAAGAAAAAGTTTGGGTGCGTGTCTCCACGTCAAGCCAGCAAACTGACGGACCAAGGTGAAAGCGAGACATCCTCGTCTCCGGACAACTCGAGGATGGCGAACTGTCGAGTGCCCACTCCGCCTCCTCCGGATGTCTCATGCCCAGTAGCTGATAATTGGTGCTATACACAGGTAGGTTTTATTGGTTAAAGATTTTGTATTTCACTAATTATATAGGCTATTTCAGAACTTGGTATATGGTGGATTCCACAAAAGTGACAGTGCACTGAAAACCCAAATTTTCATGAAAATTAAAATGACTTGCGTATTTCATACAAACATGGTCTGGATTAGCAGATGTTGCCCGATTTGGAATGAATGTTGTGAACTGCGGCGGTGTGCACCGAAATTGCAATTTCCGCATAATACCGCAACTTCGGGTTTCTCATATATTTCATTCGTCGGTCTGAAGCTTGGCCAAACTTACGTCTATTTTACAAAATATAGAAATTTTGGCACGACAAAATGAATTAAGTAAACTTGGGGAGGGATAAAAAGTATTTTTTTCTGGAATATTTTGAGGATCTTCATTTTCTTTTTTCTTTTTTTTTTTTGTTGAGGGGGTGTATAAAGACTATAGATTTTAAAAAAACTAACTAGATATATCTAGATTAGTCTAGATTCTATTTAAATAATTTTTGTGAGAAAGAAGAGGAGTTGATGCAAGTTGATTAGAGTTGAGTAATAAATTATAGATCTAACAATTAAAAAAAGGAACACTCTACGTAAGGTGTGTTTCACAAACTGAGTGCCCAAAAGTTCCCTAAATGGCTTGTCTTTTTGAATAGAGTCATTACTCTAGTCTAGTAATCTGGAACACATATTTCTTCTTTGTTCTCAGAAATTTGTACTTAGAAGACAAAAGTAGCCATGCCACTTTTTGAGGTAACCTTCGTGCGTCAAAATATGTTATGACGACTGAACTAAAAGCCATAATAACTCGAAACCAAACTTCATTTTATGTTTTTTATCTCTTTACATTTTCAACACAAATGGCTTTGTAAATCTCTGTTTATTCATAAAAATATCAAGCAGTAAAGATCTTCACTTTCTTTTTTTTTGGGGGGGGGAGTATAAAGGCTAATAGGCTATTAAAAAAACTAACTAGATATCAAGATTAGTCTACATTCTATTTAAATATTTTAAGATAATTTTTGTGAGAAAGAAGAGGAGTTGATGTTCAAAATTGGAGTTTAGATAAATTATAGATCTAACAATTACAAAAAAAGGAACACTCTCGCATATATAAACAATGCCTTTTTTATGATAATAAATTTAATCTCGGCCACGACTACAATGCAAAAGGTGAAGCTGCTGCCGGATGTCATATGATGAAGGAAGGGGATCCAGATAAATATATGTAATTATCTTCATTAGAAATAACCTCGCCTTTGATTTCCGTGTCTGTTTTATGTAACTGTGCATTCTCAAACCCGTTTTATAAGTTTTATGTGTATTATATTTATCCTTCAGGGTATTTAATTTATTTTGTAAACCTTTTTGGGGATAAAATCAAACCAAAATATTACATTTCTTTACAATCAAGGGGATTAAGTTTGATGCCTTATTTACTTCCCCTGGAAGCCGTTCCTGCTTATGAAACAGGTTTTAAAAAATTCCTTAGATGATAAGCTTTCAGAATATGTATAATGTTAAATGCTTTAAATCATTTGAATTTTCTTGAAAATTTGGATTTTCATGTAAATGCACTCTCACTTTCTGTGAAATCCGCCTTATATCTTTACAAGGAAACAGAATATATTATTATTATCAACCTATTGAATATTGAGTAATTCCTCGAAAGGTACACATGTAACATGAGAAATAAGTAGGTCATGGTTTATTAATTTTTCTCATGATCATTTTATTTGCTACTACCAAACGCAAGGCACATTTGTAACGTAATGACACATACAAATATAATTTCTATTTCTTGCTTTCTTTTTTTTTTTTTTTAAACTATACTGTCCTTTGGAGACAATTTTACTTATTAAAAAGACTCCAAATACCATTCAGTAGCATCCTTGAAGGCAGACTGTGTTTACTGATTTCTTTAGTTCTAAGGTCTACATCTACCCATGAAAATCAATAATAGCGGTGACACACATTGATCATTGATCGTCCTTGGATTTTTTAACCCCGTGACTTATTGCACTTTAGAAGTGCTTGAACCATAACAAATGTTATGTACATGTGCAACCTTTTATTTTAGTTTCAGCATGTTTTACTCCCCAGTAATATCAGTAATCAGTGGTATGTGTAGGACCTTGTCAAAAACATCCGAGCAACCAATGAAACATGAATAACACATAGATACGTACCAGTTTTCTTTGAGTATGTCTATTTCAGACACAAAGATAAGTTAAGTCATCATCTACCTCATATACATGTATTTGACACGTCCTGAGTAAAATAAAAGCATCTCGAGAATCTGGCTTTGATGAAAAAGGACAAACATGCAATCACTGACATTCTGAGAATGACTAACAATAAATTTGAGAAAAATTTAGTAGCCAATAATTATTCAGTCATTTACTTAATTTTAATTGCTGCTGTTTGTCCCATTTCGTTTTCAGGTGAAAGTTATCAAATTCTCATATATATGGACCATAAACAACTTCAGTTTCTGTCGAGAAGAAATGGGAGAGGTCTTGAAAAGTTCCACCTTTTCAGCAGGGGCCAATGACAAACTCAAATGGTATGTGTGTTTTTTTTAGGTGAATAAGATATATGTTATGTGTTTGTATTCAGGTTTGGTGGATACTGTTTCGTGCAGTTTTCTCTTTCCTCCCTCACTTTGCTATTTCCTTTGACATTAATATTGAATTAATGATGGTGATGAACCTTTCTCTTGCGAGCTGCAACAGGGTTCTTCAGGGAAGCTGGGCTCCTAAAGACAGCTTAGCTTTGTGAGCAAGGAACCTGGAAACTGTAACTGCATTACAGCAGACTTGTAGTGAAAAGCTGCTTTCTCTCCATGTAACTGTTGTGGTTGTTTTATTGATGTTGTTGTTCCACTTTGAAGACTATAATTGTCGACACGTTTTGATTTTGTCTTGTCGCGTCCGCATAATTTGAAGCATTACCCTTTTCCGATACGTTTTTGAATTGCTTTCATTTGTAGCTAATTACGATCAGCTTTTCAGGGTCAAAGTTGAACATAAATATACGACAAACGCACTCTTGGGTGTAAGCATGCCTTCATTGTATCTTCTGTATTTATGTGCTAATGTTGATGGTGCTTAGAATTAGCTTCATAAAGATCTTTTCTGTTAGTTGTTGTAAAAAACTGAGTTAATGTGGTGCCTCCTTTATGAATTCAAAACCATTGATGTATCCATGCCAGGTGTTTACGGGTGAATCCAAAAGGACTAGACGAGGAGAGTAAAGATTACCTGTCCCTATATCTACTCTTGGTATCCTGCAACAAAAGTGAAGTGAGAGCCAAGTTTAAATTCTCTATACTCAATGCAAAACGAGAAGAAACAAAGGCAATGGGTGAGTATTGTTTGTGAGCATTTCGAAATAAGAAGAAAAAGAAAATTTTGAATGATACTGCCGTAACTGGTATTGCTTGAAATGTGTGCCCTTGCTTGGCTAAGGTGTTGGAATTTTAACGAGCTTTGCTACTCCTAGATAGTGGGAGATAAGTCCTTGAGTTCTTTTTCATGGTATCACTACACCACGCCAGTTGAAATATTTTCTTAGTTTTCTTTAAAAAGGGACATACCTCATATATAATGGCTTACCGGGACTGAATTTGCTGTGCTTAAGCAACCCTACTTAAAAAAAAAAGTAGAACAAAGTTCTACTGCTGTTTAGCAATATGTTCTGTGTGCTGTTGTCTAGAGGAAACAGCTGGAGCGACATGGCTTAAGATAAAAATAGGAAAAGAGAATTGATGAGGCAGGATCATTACCTCTGACAATATTTCAGTGACAGTTGGTGAAGAGTATTCCTTAGAAAGGGACATGCCTCATAATTAATGGCTTGCTTAGACAGGGGACTGAGTTTGCTGTCCTAAAGCGACCGTACTAGAAAAAAAAAAAGATGGAACAAAGTTCTACTACTGTTTTGCAAATGTGCTGTTGACTAGAGTAAACAGCTGGAGCAACAGGGCTTAAGGTGAATAGGAACATAGAATAGATGAGGATCAAGACCAGACAATATTTCAGTCACATGTGGTGGAGAGCCCATCTAAGAATTTGAGTCCTTTGTCTACCTGGGAAGGGTGGTGGATCAGTGTGGAGGAACGGACAAAGATGTCGCAGCAAGGATTGGCGGGGCTAGGGCAGCCTTTGTCATGCTAAAGAAAATCTGGGCCACAAGAGGCATTCATCTACGCAAAAATGCCTTTAACTCCAGTGTCAAAGCAGTGGTTTCCAGAGACATAGATGGTTACTTAAGGCTCATAGCAAAAGAGACAGACATTCATCAGCTCGTGTTTAAGATGAAACTCCACATGAGCTGGCCAGATAAAATATGGGATGAAGTGCTGTGGCAAAGGACAGGGGAAGAACTTGTTGCGAGGCAAGCATTAAAAGAGAAATGGGGATGGATTGACCACACCCTCTGGAGGCCCAGTGCCAGCATCACGATGCATGTCCTAACTTGGAATTTTCAAGGAAAAAGGAAAAGTGGAAGGCCCGTAAGTCGCTGGAGAAGAGACACTGAGGCTGAGCTCAATTTTTCAGTGGTAAGGAAAATAGGAAGGCCCAGAACTAGCTGGAGAAGAGACACTGAGGCTGAGCTGAAGGGGAAAAGTGGACTGGGAATTTTCAAGGAAAAAGGAAAAGAGGAAGGCCTAGAAATAGCTGGAGAAGAGATACCGAGCCCCAGTTCAAGAGGGAAGGTGGCACAGAAGTCAGCCCAGAACCAGATGCGATGGAGGAGCGTTGTTGATGGCCTGTGCTCTGCATGGAGCTATGGGCCTGAGTAAGTAGTCTGTGCTGACAGGGGGTTGGCCAATTTGGAATGCCATTTGTTTTTTCTATTCCTGTTTATTTGCATTCTTTATTTCTATGGATTGCTTGATGTTGGTTTGTGCCATTCTGTTCCACAGAAAGTCAGCGTGCGTACAGATTTGTTCAAGGGAAAGATTGGGGGTTTAAAAAGTTCATTCGTCGGGATTTTTTGATGGATGAAGCAAATGGACTTCTACCAGATGACAAGTTAACTATATTTTGTGAGGTAAGTGACAGTGACATAGTTTACTTTGTTGTTCTTGATTTTATTTGTTAAGCGTCTTAAATATGTTGCTGCATAGGAGTGAAAGTTCTTGGAAATGCAGAATGCATGAAATGTTGAAACGTTTGTTACTCTTGGGAAAATTATGACATAAATAAGAGTTGGCAGGAATAATTTAAAAAAAGACCTAATAGCGGTTCAATGTAGATTGATCAGGGGCCTAAAACATTTTGGTAGGCAACTGAGTCTTTTACATATGAATAGATTATATCATCAGTAATGGATTCCTTTAATATGAATAGATTATTTCATCGGTAATGGATTCCTTTAATATGAATAGATTATTTCATCGGTAATGGATTCCGTTACATATGAATAGATTGTATCATCAATAATGGATTCCTATACATATGAATAGATTATATCATCAGTAATGGATTCCTTTACATATGAATATATTATGTCATCAGAATTGGATTCTTTACATATGAATAGATTATATCATCAATAATGGATTCCTTTACATATGAATAGATTATATCATCAGTAGTGGATTCCTTTACATATGAATAGATTATATAGTAATGGATTCCTTTACATATGAATAGATTATATCATTAGTAATGGATTCCTTTAAGTATGAATAGATTATATCATCGGTAATGGATTCCTTTACATTTTTCTTTCATTACCGTTATTCAATAAATTTAATTTCAAAACGTTTCTCACATTTTATCAATGCTTCTGTAATTTCTGTTCTGTTCATATATTATATAGGGTAATTTTTTCACTTCGTAACAAGACATCAGCTTTTGACATTAAAGATATTTATATTACCGCCTTTTTAACTCCGTTGGCTATGATTTATCAATAGATTAACTACTTTGGAGATCATTAGTGTAGATTTTCAAGGTTGTAATCAATTTTTTTAATTAATGAATATGTGCCAAATCAGTAATTTTATTTGATACCATTTTAAGTTAAATGCTTTAGATCAAGTAACGAAACAGCTTAATTGAGATCTTTCACAACAACTGTACATTTGTTAGACCTAAATTTTTGAGTCTGTGCAACAAAAGGAATGAAATACAGGTTGTAAACTGAAGGTTAATTATAATGAATATCATTTTATATTAAAATTAAATGATGTTAAACCAGGATTGTCACATTTTGTGAAAATGCCATGGGTTTAAAAATCACAGAATTTTTTTTGGGTGAGTATTATTAGAGTAACGAGATAATGTCTAATTATATATTCTAAGGAATGGTTTAGATGTGATGAAATAACAGCAGAAAAGAAACAAAATTAAGATAAGCTAGAAAGAAATGTGTTTGACGTCAAAGTTTGTTTTGTGGGATGCTTGTAAGTAACTGACTTACCTTTTGGTTTAACAGGTTAGTGTAGTTGGGGATACGGTGAATGTGTCGGGGCAGTCAAACTGTACTCCTGTCAAAGTTCCTGACTGTCGACTCAGCGAGGACCTGGGTCAACTTTTTGACAGATCGTCTTTCAGTGATGTCACACTGTGTGTGGGTGGGAGGGAGTTCTTGGCGCACAAGGCTATTTTAGCAGGTATGACTGAGGAGCGCTTGTAGTAAGATAGATCTAGTAGAGTTTTTTTTTTCTACAGAGAATGACTAAAGAATCATGAGTCCAGAATGGAGAAGGGAAATCAACTGATTTCAATATTAAAAAAATATTCATTTTTCTAGTGCGTTATTATCAGTTTCAGGCAGTATTAAAAGTTCACTTACTCGTTCTTACATTTAACTCCTTAAAACGAAAACCTTTTTTCTTTCTTGCTTTCTTTCCTTTAAATCTTCAAAAATCATAATTGCAGACAGATATCTACTTTTTCTGTCATATCGTAAATGTTCATTTTTTCTTAGTGCAATTTGAATCTTTTTTATTTATTTGTTTGATACATCTTTGATGCTACTGTATATTGTTTAGATACGTTAAGTTTTTAGTTTTTTTTTATGTAAGACAACATGCGAATTTTGCATTACAATGATGTTATGAAAGATTAGGAAAGATGATTCTGGACTGGTTTGATTAATCATTGTGTCAGTTCATTTGTGAAGTGGCGCGGTGGCCGAATGGTTAGAGTGTTTGACCCCTAATCCGAGGGTCCAGGGTTCGAGTCCTGGAGGTGACCGTGTTGTGTCCTTGGGAAAGACATTTTACACCATTTTTCCTCTCCCCACCCAGGTGCGAATTGGGTA
>JBDFRD010303935.1:0-21160 GCA_039654405.1 Bullina lineata
ACTCTGTGTCACTCTTGTTGTGTGTCATTTATTTTTGCATATTCAGCTTCACAGCAGCCCTCATTTTTTTCATTTTTCCATTATTGGATGTTGTCTTCCCAGAGCTTTTTCTGTCTGCCTTTTCTTCTTCCACCTTGCACTGAGCTCTGCAGAACTGTCTTGGCCAGTCATTATGATCTTGTGACGTGCCCATACCACTGCAATTTGCGTCTTTTCACTGTGGTCAGGAGGTCTTCATACGGTCCGATGGCAGTTCCAATTCGAATTTTCACTCAGTCCTGACCTGAGGTCCCATCTCAAACCTCCAAAACGTACAAAAACTGAGCGTGTGTGGGCGATTTCCTGAGACCGGACCTGAGGCGGGTCAGATTTTTAGCCAGCGCCATAAAATTTACCGCCGGGCCTAAGACCGAAGGGGGTTAAAATCAACAACCCTTTTTTCCAAAATATTAGATTTTTGACTTCATATTCGTGCTCAGCATCAAATTTGTCATTAATCTGATTCCAAACACACGATGCTGCGAAGTTCAATAAAAAAAGAAATATATATATATATATATATATAATATTATATAGCACATCAGACAAACTATTTTTTTTGTCCCGTGTCTACAAGGAGTGGACCCACCTCTTGTACATCCGCCGCCATTGTGTAGGCCAACACTGTGTTCTCCACACCTGACGCGAGGCCTGTGTGTGTGTGCGTGTTTAAAATCACACAAGGCCAGGCCTGAGGCCAAGCCCGAGGCCTAGCCTGCAACCATAAGACTGTGCGTCTGTGGCCGCCTTTAGTCCTCCTGAACAGACTGAAACCTCAAGCTGAAGAGATTATTGCCGAAGAGTAGGCAGGGTTCAGAGCTGGTCCCAGCACAAGAGAGTAAATATTCAACCTCAAATTACTGTGTGAGAGGTACCTGCAAAATATAGAGGTATCAGTCTCCTAAATGGAAAGGACAAACTTTTTTCTTCTATACTCGACAGAAGGGTGCAAAAATGGTATAGAGATTATTGCATTGTTACCAGAGTCTCAACACGGGTTTTATAAAATCTTATTTTACAATTTCGCTATACAATCCCTGATTCAAAAATATATTTCCAAACCCGTTGGAAGGTTCCATGTGCGTTATATATTATAATGACGTTTTTCAAAGCCTTTGACAGGTGGACACATCCACATCGTAGCGTGTAATTCATAACAAAGGACGTGATGGTCATATGTTTGTAATAATAAAAAGTATGTGTTGGTATCAGTGAAAGTTGACACCAGAACAACAGAGCATGTGAGGAGTAAAGAAGGCTATGTACTCAGTCCATTACTTTTTTGTTTATTCATTTCTGAAATTGAAAAAGAACTTGTGAACAATAACTCATAAGCTATTGAAATTCTTTCAAACAATGAAAGTATTAATGTGTTTGTACATTATGCGGACGATGCATCACTGATCCCCGATCACCCGATTCCGTAACCGCGCTGGTCGTAGGGGCACCACTGATGACTGCACTATAATAAACTCCCTTCCATCTGTCCCGGTCTTCCGGGCTCTCTGGGAGTCGTTGAAGCTCAGGCCGGTCCATTCTTGGATATTATGCTCCCACCTTTTTTTTGTCTGCCTTTCCTTCGTCCTCCTCAAACAGTTCCTTGCAGGGTAGTTTTAGAGGTGTATGCCTTTCTGATAACGTAAGAAGCCTGCCACAGAAGATCAATGCTTTACGTAAGGCGTGCAAACAATGGGTACCGGTACTTTGAGTTTACACTATGAAAAGTAAACTGTTGTTTTTCGAAATGGAGGACACCCTTAAAGTTGCAAACGGTTTTTAGCACGGAAAAGAGGTCGGCAGAGTGCCATATTTCTGTTATCTTGCCATGATGTTCTCTCGTTTCAGCTAGTCAAAGCGTTTGGAAAACAGAAACTTGTAGGGCACTAGATCTACGTTTTGTTACGAAACTTGTTTCAGAAACTTCAGATTCTAAAATTTTAAAGTAAACCCCATTCTTTTACATGAAAAATAACTAGATCTATGCATTTTGCAAATACTGAACTATTGACGTGGTATCCAAAAGAATGTATGGTAGACCTCTATGCTTTTTTTGTTGTGAATCATGGGCCTTCTCTGTTGATTCTATAAGAAACACATTGGAACTTTTAACCTTGCCAAGGAAAATGATTGAATTTCCATTCATTACGCTATTCATTGTAAGTGTAGATCACAAGCTGATCCGGGAATGCACATTGTCGCACGTTCAATGAAAGTGTCGTCTTTCTGGCAAGGACGTGCTCCTCTTACGATTGAGATGTGTTCAAACGACAGGATCGAGATTCTGAAGTCCTGGGGCCATGTGTTATAGCCGGATTTTTCAATTAAGTAAAACAATATTCTGTTCATGATAGTTGTCCACGTTCCAGCAAGGTAAAAAAATCACGACGTCAACGTAACGTAACATTGAAAACTTTAAATTTGGCAAATGAATCAGTTTTATTGCTTCTAAATAGGCCGATGCGTAAGACAACTTCACAAGTCATATTGTATAGATCTATAATCTAGATTCTAGATCTGGATCTAGATATCTAGAATCTAGACGTCTATAAGGCCTAGTCTGTGTCACTTCGATTTGGACTCAATTCAATAAATGATCATGACAATGGCTGAGAACTGTCAGAAAGCAAGAGTTTTGTATTTTAGTTTTGCAGCACGGTACTCACAAATGTAGGAGTAGGATTACATGTACATGTACATGTACTTCACAGTTCTAAACATAGTTTATCTTTGCCCAGGATCCCAGGTACGATTATTTACTCAATAAAAATGTTACAGGTTCCAGGTGGATCTGATAAAGACAAGAGTTCCAGTTATAGCTGAAGCCTGGGACACGTCTCTCATTCCTTTATTCATACCTGAATTATATTCAGACGACGAGCGGGCAGGAATGGAGGCAAACGATTCCATATGTAATCGTTAATTGAGATGAACGTGATCTCAACCCATTCGTGCTACTCATCGACTGACAAATTCAATATTAACATAAGGAATGACTTGATCTGTTTTTCAAGCGCCCGCCATTTTTTGTCAACTTTGATTGAGGTAACTGGGGCTTTTGGAATTGGCAAATTTGGTACAAAAATGCGAAATTTTGATAATTCATAGGTATTTCTTTGTTTGTTTGTTTTGTTTGTTTTTTTTGCTGTAAATTGAACAAGACCTGTAAATGATAATAAGTAACGTTCAATTCACTGTTTGCTGTGGGTTAAGTTTACTTACGAACTAAACATTGCACTTAAATCTAAAGGCCATATAAATATAGATTTCGCAGGGAAACCCGTATGGAAAATAGAGCATACTTTAATTCCTCATTCTTGGCCAGAAAATTATCTTACCAATCATCATCACTTTAACAAATACTGCATAACTAAATCCAGTTGAACTCCGAAATATAGTCAGAATATAGGGCTCAAGTTAATCCGACTGTCATCAAAATGCAGGCCCTGTTTGATAAATCTGCTTCCACCCCTTTCTTTCCATGCCTCATATTCTTAGGCATTGGCAACGGAAGGTTCCTTTGTAATTCCCATCTCATCTGTCTGACTGTCTGTCCATGTACTCCTATCAATTACAATCAAATCAACACAACAGAAATGATGTAATTCAATGATAAGCACCTTGAGTATTTTGCAGGCTTTCCATTTACACTACATCTGCACTGTAACGTGTATGCTTCTGTTTATAATTTCACCTCAAATTCTTTTCCTCAGCCAGTTTATCCATTTTCCTTTGTGTTGCAGGACAGACGCGACTTCCAACAAATACGGGAACAAAGTGGTTGTAAATTAATTGTGTTGTGAATACCTTGAAAGAAAAACTGCGCGAACGTCGCTCTCGGCGTTGAAGCATACTGAACTTGTACATTTCAGTGTCTTAAAGACATTAGCCTTCTCTGTCGCCAACGTTTAAAATGTGCGTTATTCCGACCTACACGTGACTTACAATATCGTTGCCTTGCAATGCCACGCGGGAGACAGACGTGCGCTGATCATGACAGCTGGTGACGACCTTGAGAACACTGTCTCTGGCCGGAAAAGCACGTCAACAAACCCGTACCTTCTTTGGAAGTCGGACGCAGTCAAGCAAAGGCTTTTGAGACTTAAAAACGCTAGATTTCCAACGAAGCGTCCCAAACCACAAGCTTCCAGGGACCGACAGAGCGACACGTTGGGAGCGAATAAGGAAGCAGTGGCGACACTCCATCGAGGGAAAACAGACGAGAAATGCAAGGGCACTGGAGATTTTTCGCCGGAAGCTGCCGAGAATAGCATCAGCACCCGTGGTGGTGATCAAATTCATAGAACGGGCCAAGACGGTGGGGTGACATATAGCTTCGGCTTGAGACGGCCTTACCAAGGGCTGGATAAGACCAGCTCCAGCCCCATTGAAAATGTTGCGCCAAGATGGTTAGAAAGTGAAAAGGAGAAGTGGAAACAATTCCAAGCGACTATTCGTGACACTGGTAATGGGTCGACCACGAATTCAAGCAGTGACGACAGCGATGGAAGCTCAAGTGAAAACGTCGACGAAAATTCCGTGAACAGCTCAGAAAGTGTATCTGACAATTCCACGAGTGACGACAGCTGTATCACAACTGACAGAAACGGAAATAACGAGGACGTTGAAGAAAATGTTCAAAATGACCCCGCTTACCCGGCCCTTGTGGAAATGCGTGTGCTCACTCAGAGCGTTGCCATGAACGCAGGTCTTGAGCACATGGAATGCTACACTTTTCCCGACTCCGAATGTGACAGTGGCGCTAGCACACCCCATAGAGGCTCCTTCAGTCAGGGAAGCTCAGAAGGCCCTGACATACTGAAAGTTCAAGTCAAAGTAAAAGGCGATAATGCTGGTGGTGAAAGTGAAAATACGAGTAGAATACCTAATGCCTCAGCTGATTTTTATAATAATGCAAGGTGTGGACTCGTGGGTACGAAGTCATCGTTTGAAGAAAATGGTACTTTTTCGGGAATCTGCCCAAAAAATTCCGATTCTGGCCTAGTAGAAAACGTTGACGATGAGCGAAACACAATTTACGCTGGCTTAAATGTTATACAAAGCAGAAAAGGCACAACTAATATAAATAAGCGCATTATGGAGGAAGTGGAGAGAACTTATCAGAGCTCCAATGAGAGGAAAACGAGGGCGACAGAATGGAAAAACGCAGAAAGAGGCACAGAGGGCAAAGCAGAACACGCTGAACAAACACGAGGAATTTATAAGAAAAATGAAGATTGTCCGATGAGATGCGAACGGACGATGCTCATGAATATGAAAAGGTCAGAAAATGACAGAAAAGAACCTGATGAAAGTAAAAGAGCAGCTTCTTGGGCAGATGATGGTATCAGAAAGGTATTAAAAGACAAAGGAGACAAAAAACGCCTGAGAGCAAACTGCCAACACGAGGAAGAAGTAAACGGCATAATCAAGAATGCTTACAGCGAGCCACACGAGATTTCTCCGAATTCCTGCGGACCTTATCTCGATCCAGAGTCCAGTGAGGCAAGACCTAGTCCACACCTTGTTCAAAGTTCTAACACCACAGATAACTGTTACCATGGATACGCAAATGACGCTCTTTCGAAAGAAACAGTTCGCCACAAAGACGTATGGCCAGAAAGGCAAACTTTGAAGAGCAGTGACAACGATAACATAGATGACAACAATGCAGGCATGAGGGTAACTCATACTTATAAAGAAGCCGTGCAGAAGCTAAAATTCGACAATACTGAACTTGAAAGCACGTCCACAGGATGGAGTAACCGAGCATCTACTGAATGGGAGGGAGCGGGGTCCAATGCACATGGTGACCTAAATGCTGAGCAAGAGCTGGCGTCTCGTGATCCAGGAAACTACACTCTGTCTATGATGTCACAAAGGGTGACCACTGGTAGTGACAACAATTTTACAGACTTAACACGAATGCAACAGGACCACGGGCAGTTATTACAATGCACAGCAGGAGCAAGTGATACCTCCCGCGATTCCAACCGCAAACGAGTACAAGATTACAACGGCACTGGATACAACGGTACGTCTGAACTGACGACAGGAGATGAAGAAAAAAATTCCGTAAGCAGCGCAAGCAATGCTGTGGAAGACAAGCCAGCACACAGTAACTGCGCAGACTATACTAGTTCAAACTACGCAAGAGGAATGGGCAAAAACGAAGCAAGAGGAAGTGGCAGTTTCAATATCCAGAAGTATTTAGAAGCTCTCGATATGCCAATAGCTGATAATACCCAAGCCGAAGCAAGAAAAGAGTTGGACGATTGCTCAACGACCAATCCGAAATCAGACCATTTCTGTCCATTGCAAAGAAAGTACGAGACGCTGACGGTGAACTCTGGCGAGCCAACTGGGACATTCGACCTAAGAGATCTGTACCAGGAAGCCAAACTCGTACACTTTTCACCGCTGGCGGACGTAAAAGATGAGAGCAACACGAATGCCAGCGAGCCGCGAGAGGAGTATGACCTGGACAAGTTGTACAAGGAGGCTTCACGGGCCGCTATCACGTCAGTCCTGGGCCACTTACCTCTAGAGCCAAGTCAGAGGAAACAACACAAACTGTCGCCAACAATTTCTGATGAGAGCGTGGACGGCGGCGGTGTGGAACAATCATCAAACCTAAAAGATGAGGCGGCATTACCAGACGAAGCCGTGACATGTAGTGGAAAATGCGGACTAACACTAACGGGTGAACCACAAGAAAGATGTAACGGAAGCAAAGAACGGTTGGAAAACACTGGGTGCATTGAACCGAGTGAAATAACACTCCTTTCTGGGAATGTGTTGGAAGTGGAAGAAATACGATATAAACCTCTGCTGCAGCCCTTTCAGGAGGTCGCTGTTTCTTGTAAAGGAAGTAATGTTGCTGCTCATGATTCCAGCGTGACAGCGTGGAGATCCCCAACGACAGCGTTCAGCCCAGAATGTCAACACAAAGAAAGCGGCGCTGTGATGACATTGAGAGAATCTGGCCACATGGTCAAGTCCAGTCTGAGCTCAGAGAAGAACGCACAGAACGCGGCTTCGTCCGAAGGCTCTTGTCTCAGTAGTAGCACTACTCCCCGTGGCGTCGCCCACATTCAATGCGGCATCAGCGGAAACTGTTCATCTTACGATGAACTTAAGACAATGACAAGAGTGGAAAACAACGCGCTCGGGACCGCAGCGGAATATTTTAAGGATCACATAAATTCAACAAGTGCCGTTATTGAAAAACAGAGAGATTCACCTTTATTCCCTGAGAAGACCTGCTCGCCGATAGTCTCGAATGAAAGAACGTCAGATCAAATATCGGCCAACGACAAAAAGCAGGAGCGTATATCATTCCACAACAGGGAAAATATTCACACAGTTGATGAAACATATGACATGGCTCGAAAAGCCAAGGAGCAAACAAGTCAGTACGACTTTGACTCCGAAAACGGTACCTTCCATAAAAACATGAACCCACGGACCCAATTTAATGATCGTCTAGGAGATCAATTTACAAAAGACGTTGTACAATGTCTCAACGGTTTGCCAGCTCTAAACCCTATCAGTCATGACAGGGCACTATCTCCTGAAGAGTTTGACGCGAGTTTTATTCAACAACTTCCCTCTCCAGAATGTCCGTGCACCAGCCTTGTTTCTGAGACCTCTCACAAGATGTTGGGCACGACTGGAGACCAGCTGCCACAGCTGAAACATTCGAACTGTGTTCAAAGTGCACCATACGCTGGAAGCTCAGACGAGACGGTTGCTCCGGCCTCATCCTCTGCAGAAAATGATTGCACCGGCAACGCTTCCCGAGGTTCACTTCAGGCGGCTGACACTAATGCAGTCATGATAGAGTCGGACCACTGCGCAAAGTCTGTCAACGATTCCAATTCCAGTACGTCCATTTCTTCGGCTGATATCAGTGACAATGACTTCACAAGAATAGACAACTCACAGGAGTTCAACGTCGTCGCGAGGAAGAAAAAGTTTGAAAAGTTTCTAACGGCTCGATACGTTGCTAAATTGTCTTCAAATCAAAGTCGAACCGAGCCGGTAACCCAAAAGGCACAAAAGGTACCCCAGCCTGCAAAGGAGGTAGTGAGAGGGAGGAAAAGCCCGTGTAAAAACACGAACGAAGCCAGCCGAATAAAAAGTCCTTTCGCTTGTCTCATAATGGGGTCCAAAATAACTGTCGCCAAAAAACCAGTCACTCAAAACCGAAGTTCTAACAGAGAGATCAGCGCTGAAGTGAATCGAATTAGTCGAGCAAAGAACACGTATATCAAAAATAGCGAAACCACCCGTTTAAAAACGAAAGACAATGGGAGACTGCATTCGGAATGGAATAGTGGGAATAAAAAAGCGACGGTCTTTCACGAGAGAAGAACAGGGGTAGCAAAGGCGGCCACTCTTAAAAAAGTGGAGGCTTCGAAAGCAACAAAGGCTAACCACCATACGAAGCAGAACGCGTTCCAAGTGGCAAAGGTACGAGACAATGGCAGGGGTGACGCTTTGGAGAAAATCACTAAACAAACAGTGTCCGTCGGCAAAACGGCAAACAAAAACAAAGGCGACATTCCTTTAACAAAATGTGATAGAACGGTTCTCAAAAACTACGGAGAAAAAACACAGAAGGTAAGGGAGAGGGTGCCACTTTCACTGCCCCACTATACAAAAGAGAAGAAAGATAGCAGCTGTACGGTTTTACAATCGAAACACAAAAGTAGTGATATTTTACGAGTAAATGAGCCAGTGGAAGCGAAAACGTCTTTACCTAACCTGGACTTGGCCAAGACATGCATGTCTAAACAGAGAATGATAAATGTTGAAAATAAGCGAAATGACAAGACGTTTAGTCACATCAGATCCTCTGATCTTGAATCCCCTAGGCATCACGGTGAAAACAGTAGCATGAAGAAAAACGACGTCGATTATTCTGCAAATTTAAGCCCTGTGCAGGCAAAGTGTAAGAGGATGACCAACAGCCCTATCCCTGAAACCCCTCGACAGCAAAGAAAGACGACAAGAAACAGTTTTCCTGAGAAAGATATCCCAACCCTTCTAAGACACAAGCTACCGGGAAGTGTTCTCAAAAGCACGAATAGTTCCCCGAAGAAGGGCCTCGTGAATAACGAGAAGAAGAGGCTCCCAAAGCTGAAGTCACCGGCATCAGGGTCCAACGGCAATAACTCTTCGTGCGTCGGATACAAGGGCCTTGTGGCCGCCGCTAAAGCTCGAGCCATAAGCAGGTTTAGCAAGACTTTGTGGGCCGCTTCTCCTCGCTCTCATTCTCTCAGCCCGACACGTGCAAGCGAGGCTCTGAGCATAGGGAGTTGCTCACCTACATCCGAGCCAGAAGCAAGAAGGAGTACGATTGACTCGACAGACTTTGTGAAGATGGAAGACGTCTCTTGTATGGGAGGCACACTACAGCTCCCTGCCATTACTCGTACTTGTTCAAGTGAAGCACAGAAGGAAGATGCATGTTACAGGGCGACACGGCTCTCTAGAACGTGCCTTGAACAAACAACAGAGAGACCTGGTTTTAAGAAAAACGAAGCGCTAGAGAGGCTGAAACCCCCCACCAGATTTCCGGAAATTCGAACAGCGACTAGCAGCTCCTCCAAGCGCACGGGGATTGGGAAGCAAATATTATTGGCCCCTAACGAAACGGAGACCGCCTTCACAAAATTTCCTTTGCTATCAGTTTCAGGAGAGGAACGGTTATACACTATTCGAGAGGACAACACACCCAAGGGGGACGAGAACCTGAATAATTCGACCACGAGGTCTGGCAGTTCCAGCCCTGACGATAACATGGGCAGCATTGATCTCCCATCTCATCCGAAAGAATTATTTTCAGTTTACCCACATGATGAGGTGCAGATGCCTATGGACGAAGCAAAAGAGCTGGGGACAGTTCTCAGCGTTTCAGACCCAGTTCAAGATAGCAGTAAAGGTTCACATGAAATGCAAAGAAAGAAAAGCAGAATTCCAGTAAGGAAACCATCGCCAAAGAAGAAAATAACGCGTGATGGCGAAAGACGTTTCCTCCAAGTAGGCGAAGGCAGTGTAGATGAACATGCTGTAATGTCCAACACTGAAAAGAAGACCCCGTTGGAGAAAATGCAGAAAAACGCCGTTTCGTTGAAAAGACTGCAAGCCAAGAGTAACACCCATGCCTTGCAGAAACCTTGCGGGGCCAAAACTGTATCGCGCCACCGTGAAGGAAGTATTCAACAGGGCCATAATTCTGAGCCGATGGAAACCGTGAACATCAGCCCTTCGGTGAGAACCCCGTTGCCAGAGCGGCTGAAAAAGTACTACAGACCAAAGATTCCGGCTCACATGGCACATCGAATGCTCAGAAGGAATGCTTTGCACAAGAAGTTGACTGTCAACGACATGTTAGAGCCGGGTACCACAACGGTGACGCCATGTTCATCTTCGCCGGGTGAGACAAACACTACCCAAAATAAAACAAAGTCAGGCAAAAGCACGGTTACTGTCCCGTTTGTGAAACTCGGCCCTTGTAAAGAAAAGATCCCTCGAGCCAACGAAGAAAGATCCAAGACTTGTGTTCGGAAATCGCCATGTTCAAACGCCATGGGCCTGAACAAAGAAATTCCAGTCGACAAGGAACGGCGAAAGCATGCGGATAGCAAATTAAACAGCACATATAATAAAAGGTGGACTTCATATTATTATGCTTGCGCAAGAGCGAGCCCTAGAATTTACAGCGGATGTCCGTATCGGCGTGCGTCCAGTCAGGCGTCTTACAAACATCAGGCACCAAGAAGTCCGGAGCCAGCCTCCTGTCTCGTCCACGTGAGGACGCCCGTAGGTTTCGTGAAATACGTTCACAGGCCAGCACTGAGCGGACAGGACAGAAATGGCGTCAGACCTTCGAAACAGGAGGAGCAACGGCATTTGTTGTCGAGATGCGAACTCTTCAGTACCAGTTCTAAATCTTCTCTAGGCAAAGAATCAGCCATGTCCGATATTGAATCGCTATGGACGCAAAATGCTAAACAAGACGGCGATGGCCACGAACTGGATATGAAAAAAGAATTCACGCAAAATGACAGTGAAGAGAAAAAAGCCCGTGTATCAGTCCACGATGCCGATCTGGGGGAGATGAAAGAAGATACCTCTTTAGCAGAATCAGCACCTGCTCGAAAGATCAACTACTCCATAAGTAACAGCTCGAGAAGTGAAGATGCGGATAAGGGTAGTTGTCAATCTACGAACTCCCTCACTGTCAGTAATAATTCAAAAACGTTACCGGAAAGCGAGAACTCGGAGACAGCAGCCAACATAACATCTACGTTCAAAACACCCAGCCAAAACGCCGCTGTACATGCTCACAAAATAACAAACGACGTCCTAGAGTCAGGCAGCGACAGAGAAAGCGATCTGAATGGAACATTCACGTCCACGAGCTTCGCAGTCTACTCCAAAGGGACCGATCAAGGCTGCAACGATGTTGCCGAAGATGGTATGAATTCGAGTTCACAAGTTAACGGGCGTTCAAAAAAGGATGCTTTCTCAAAGCTGACCGTTGACAATGGTGCGACGATCGCGAAGAAGCAAGCAGACTTTGGCCCTATTCCATGCTCCATTTCTCCACGCGTCAACCTTAGACCCGAGAGACACAAAGAATCAGTAGGTGAGAAGTTGATCCTCACATCTGCAGACTCCCGGGTGTCCACGGGGAGCCAGAAAGTCATTCGTGGCACAAAACAGAACCACCATCATATTTTCAAGTCGCCGAGAGGCACTCTTTGTTTTGCAACAAACACTTCAGTTTTACAAGGTATGCCTTCATCAGCTTATAAAATCGAAACTTTGGGAACAGACAACCGTTCGCTTCAACAAAACACAGCTCTCGCTATGGCAGAAAATCAATGCGTTCATCGCTACAATGCGACCTTTGACGCTGAGAAAAATGACATGACGGAGAACGTAAAAAACGTTAACCGTGATGATGTAGATCACGACAGACTCTCGGCGAATAAAGACTGTAGGAACAATGAAGTCTCTCGTTTATACGAGTTTCGATCACCAGCGAAGCCCGGTCGCCACGAATGCTCAAGCATGAGAACAGAATCAGACCCTTCCCTCACACCGTCGACTCGGACAAAGAGAACCAGATTCTCAGACGGAGTTCAGGACTCCGAATTCGGGGAAAGTGAAAGTACCAGTTCTCTCGTAAGGGGCGAGTATTCACGGACAAGGTACCGGCCCTTGGACGCGCTCATCACCCACGACGATTTCGTGGAGTACGCCCAGGAAACGGGCGCGGTGAGTGACGATGACACCCCGATCTCCATCGCGGCGCCGCAACAGCAGCACGTCGCCAACAGGCCGAAGCGAGGTCGCCTCACTGTGGCCACGACTTCTGTCCAGCCCCGTTGGTCTGCGGAAGCTCTGGCCGCGTCCCAGGAGAGTTTGGTCAGCTACGAATACGAGCCAGAGGAAGAAGAGTGCGTAGAGAACGAGAGAGGCGGCGATACCACGTCTGAGTTTGACGACATTCAGGACGAAAGCTTCAACCACGTGAAGTCCGAGGCTGGTATCAGTGGTAGTGCAAACAGTGCGCCGGACGGAAAAGGGAAGAAAAAGAGTATGAACGTGGCCGAACCGGAGTCGTGTCCCCTGCCACCTTTGTCTAAGAGACAGGCCGGTCGGCCACACAGGTTAAATGTGAAACGGCATTACTGATATCAGCAAGCTTTCTTGTCTTTTTTTCAAGGGGTGCGTACGACGGGAGAAGTTATGGGGTGCAAAGCCGCAATTGTATCTTTGACTCGTCTGTGGAATAAAGTCGAATCGCTGTCAGCTCTTTCCAGCCAATGAGATTTGGCGGAAATTACAAGACTTGTGATTACTCATTTCAGTGCCAACAAAGCCTCATTCCATAGTGCCGGATGTAGCCATAAGTACTGTTGGTTAAACAATGGACTGCCTACCATCTGTAAATTTGACTGTCATCGAACCTAAGCGCGTTTTCTTTTCTTTTTTTTTCTTCTTTAATTATACATGATTTTATTACACCATTTGTATCGTTGCAAGCGTCCCTAAGTCCTTATAAAATACACAAGTTTGTGGCTAAGAAAGTCTGTATTAAACTTCTCTTCCTTTCACCGTTTAAACAAAGGTGACAAAAATTAACAACAAAATGCAACAAAACCATGACAAAAACAAGAAACAAAAACAGGTACAGAAAAGACTACAGTGACAAACACCACAAAGACATAATGTACATCTCTCACATCAACCTTATCCCGAAAACTTTCTGGTAATAACTGGAGCAACAGAAAGGTCGGGTTCGGCACGTGAAGAGACACAATGTAAAATAGAATATGAGTCTTATAGTAAAAGTATTAAATTAAACATGAATATAACAGGAATACAGAGAAGAAAACAACAGCATGATATAGATACATGTAATAATTATAATACAAGTGACAAGTCATCTCATTCATCAATAATCTTTATTAACTTGTAAAGATCCATACACTGCCTCTAGCATCTTGATCGTCATCAGTTCATAAATGTCCACTTTGTCTTGGGGACAATAATCATCCTCCGCAGACCTGACAGGTGATTTTGAATAAAAATGGGGAGGGAGAACAAAGATATTACAAGTTTATTTGCATCTCTATGATTAATGATTAAAAGATAAATATGAAATGTACAGTTTATATATATCTTTTATTGCAGACACAAGTTTTCCATTGATATCCCATTCTTATAGATCATACCATTTATAATAATTCATATAAACCGTATACATTTCTAAATTCCCAAATTCTACCCATGAACATCTCACTCTGTGGCCACAGAACAAACAACCCACGAAATAGGAATGCAGCTACCTGAAAAGTTGGGGATGCCATAAAAATGCTACAAATGGCTACATACAAAACAGTTCGTCCGGTATTGTTGGTTGAAAAACATTTGCAATTAGGACTATCTGAGTTAGTAGCAGAGAAACGAACGGAAAAAAAAAAATTTGTATATATAAACAGCAACATAATACATGTATACTGAAACTCATACTGAACTCCACAGAGAACAGATAGTACGAGCTACTATTAATAAAGGTTCTGGATACTGAAATCTTCAAAAGGTCTTTCTTTGTTTATAGCCAAATGACATTTTTTACAGATTGGACAAGCAGGGGGAAATTCATGTCAGTGTCTTTCCCAAGAATAGAATATAGTCTCTGTGAGGATTCAAACCCATGACTCACTGACAGCAAATCTTCTGCTCCAACTACTCTGCCACTGCTGTTTACCAGTGTTAATTATTTATATTAATAATATTCATTTACTGGTTACCTCTTCTGATTTTGAACTTCTGTTGCTATTTATGTGAATGCACTTTCTTATAAGTTGTACAGAAATTTATTGTTTTTAGTTATAATGATAAGTTTCTTTTTTTTATTGTTTTGTTTCTTTGTCCATCCTAGACATATGCATGTTCTCTTTTTATTGCCTGAGCACAACACCTTTTCTCTTCTTTTATTGTACTTTTACTTTTTAATTCAATTCTATATGCATATTTCAGACAGACTGAAAAGTCTGAAGAAAAAATTATAACGCATGGAGTCAACATGTCCTAGCTATTTTTTTTAATTTGACGACTGTGGAAATAAATACTAATTGATAGATAGATTTACAGACAGAAAGAGAGGCAGACAGACAAACAGACATACGATAGACAGATAAGTAGAATATATATGGAGATAGATCTAGATATACAGGCAGACAGAGAGATGGATGGACAAAATTATGAGTGGACTAGACATATGGATCGATGGATAATGAATTAATGAAAAGAAACAAAGATAGGTTTCACAACCTTGCTATGGTAACGAGGCCAGGTTTGGGCAGCTTCTCCAATACAGCAAGTAAAGATGTTCTCAGCGCCTGCACCTGAGACTCGGTGCTGATGTGATGTGGAAGTTCTGTATCATCCAGCGTACAACCAAAGTCATGAAGCTGATCAAAAGTAACCTCCCTTTGGTCCTGCATGCTCAACACACTGAGGCACAATGTCCTAAGATCCTGCTTGCTGGGAGCAAGAACAGAGATTTTACTGTAAAACTGAAAGCATGTGTAATTATTTAATGAAGAAAAAAAATGAATATGAAGTAAGCAGATGACGTGGTGAAATTAAAAAGTGTAGATGTAGTATGTTACAAAAAGAAAGATACGATAGAGTAGTGAAGAAACTTTTCAAAATGAGAAGATTGAGCAAAGGAGATGGAGATGAGAAATGGTTATCCAGAAGAACAAAAAAATATCTGACGATCTTGAACAAAATATAGTCTTCACAACTGTTCCTCTGATACCAGTACATTAAGTGAGCATACAAGCTGCAGACACCATTTAAAATTGCACTTTATCTTACAGATAAAATGGACTACAGAAAAGAATACACTAGCAGGCCTGACTTAGGATTACATACAAGGCCCCCCTCAAGGCCCCCCTCCCCAACTAAGGCTCCATTCACTGTCAACTTCTCCTTCGAGCAACAGTAGAGATCTTACCCGACCACACTGATGCTCCCTACTTCTTTTTCCTTCTATGCCGCCATGGAGCTCTGGGTCTTTTGTTTCTCTTCGGAGGTTCTTTTTAAACCAGAATTTCTGAGCGAGGCCCTAGGATACCCCTCACAATTGAGGTTGTCCAGGAAATGCCATGATTGATTGCTGTCACTGGTGCGAGAGTGGCAATACTCCGAAAATGTACAGTTGACGTACCCAATTGACATGCTCTTCCATGACGACAAAACACTACCACGACAAGAAATACGAGACCAAAAGAAGGGACAAAACCTCACAAAACCCCCTGAGGCATCACGGATGCACAACCCACGGGCATCCAGAACAAGTAAAAAATCTCTTCGTTGGCAATATCAATATACTTGACAACAACAGGACTGGAAAACAGATGCTAAACAAAGAAATCAATTCATACACTAGCGAACACTGTCTTCAATATATATATAAAGTGAACAGTCAACAGGAAGACCAATAGTCCATCTTTCTCACACAATGAACAGGCAAGAACAGAAAAAAAGGATGCTGTTATCCACTTACTCTGACTCGCTCAGCAACATTGAATCCTTTTCACTCAAATCAGTCAAGTCTGTGAAGCTGAGATTCTTGACCTCATCCAAGGTAGCCATTTTTTCATTTTGTGAATCACACCACTTGGAGTGCAAAGCTGTAAACACTCTGTTCAACACAGTCAGTCTTTCTTGTCGCATAAGAGAAAACTCAATAATACACTAGAGGGAAGAAATCAGTAACATTGAAATTTTATAATAAATTGATTAAAGAAATTGTAGACGTTCATAATATTCAGCAATGTAACATTCAACAACATTATTATGATGATGATGATTATTATCATTATTTTTTTTATTATTGCGTAATTGTTTATTTAAATTAAATACAACATTTTTTTCCGTTACTAGAACCTGTAAAATACTTATTGTCATAATTTTCATCAGATACTATGTAAACAATCCCTCTCAAACATTTGTAAAAAAAAAAGGGGACGCCAGTTTGTTCTGGGGAATTACTGGCCAATAAAGATACAAAACAAAAAGTTAACAAGTTACCCAGACCTCGTTGACAGATGATATGGATCCTAGTTAATAATTAATGGCAATTAATTAGATGTTATCTCCAGATTACAAGCTGATTATTGTCGTCTCTGATTACTTAGAAACTTGTACAAAACACATGGACAGGACAATGAGAACAGAGCCCATGCCAGACAGGCAGGCTGATAACAGCAAGACTACCCTGTACACTAGTACAGCACCAGTTTTGAGCCGAGTATACATGTAGAGCATAAAATTAACCTTTACAGCTACCTCGAAAAGTTAAAGCACATAGCCATGATAGCAGTATTGGTTCAAGTAAAAATAAAGTTCCTTCAAGGCCATGAGGCCCATAGAGCTGGAGCTCATCCCAGTTTCGGTAACATGAAGCGAAACAGATGATTTTTACATATATCTCCTAGACAGGATGTTAGTCTGTTGTAGGCTTACTTCCCCAGCAGAATATGCCGGTACCCAATTCGAATTTGGGTTGAGAGAGGAAAAATGGTGTAAAGTGTCTTTCCCAAGGACACAACGCAGTCACTTACCGGATTCGAACCCTGGACCCTTGTAGTTCATGACTCACCTCATCAGAGAGATCCTTTAAAGGTGAGTAGCCATACAATCTCCTCACCACCTCCTCTTCTTCAGGCTTCAACATGTCCTTGAAAGGATTTGCAGTGGAGAAAAAATCTAAGTCTATGTCTAGAATGTATGGGGCATCTTTGACAATGTCTTGCACGAGGCCTGCCCACTTTTCTGGTGAGCTGAACGGTATATTCTGAGAATTCTCGTGACGACTTTCCTCATACTCGGTGTCTCTCGCTGTAATAGCACTGCAAAGCAAACAAATTTTGTCAGGTTGAATGAAAATTAACAATTTAAATTCAGGTGACCATCATCTTTATACATGAAATAAGTAAGTAAAGTTCCTTTAAGGTCTACAAGGCCATGGAGCCTGAGCTTAGTCTGGTTTCAGTAGCTTGAAGCAGGATAAATGATTATTACATCATCTCCTACATAGGACGCAAATTTATTGTAGGTTTACTTGTCTAGCATAATATGCCAGTACACAATTCGCACCTGGCTGGGGAGAGGAAAAAATGTGTAAAGGATTTTTCCAAAGGACAGAACGTGGTTACCCGGAATCAAATTCAGGACTTGAATTGGGAGTCCAACGTTCTGACCATTAAGTCATTTTATATAAGGGAAGCTGGTGCCAATTTCTTACAGTACCTTTGCCATCATGATGTATCAGTGAATGAAACGTGTTGTAAATTGATCGTTAATGTATTATACCTAGCAGAGCAATCAATCATCATGATGTTTCACACACTTATTAGTTAATGAGTTACAGTACTTGTTGTCCCCTTCAGACCAGCAATCTGGCTTGAGTTCAACAACAGTAAGCTTCACGTCACTTGGGTCAGACAACTGTGAGTGGGGAGAGTACAGTCCATCCGTGAGGAAGTAATTTTCTTTACTGGTCACCCTGCACAGAAATTGAAATACATGTACAAATGCTGGAAGCACTTCACCTTCACCTTCTCCACTTCTTTCTGCTTCATGCTTATTTTAGTGGGTATTGTTATTGTTATTTAATAAGTCAACTTTACCAAAGATTTCCTAATTGTTTCCTTTCCACCTTTCTTAATCAATGAAGGTCAAGAATAACTTAAGGTTCAAAATCAAATGATATAACATGTTAAGTTCTCTTGTTTCAACTTTTCACTCCTTAAAAAAAATTTAAAAAAAGTAAAATCAAATTAAATACTGACCTCATTTTGCCAGTTTGGACACACTTGCCAATTGCAAATATTTGTTCCCCCACAGCAATCTGATTAGCCCATGGAGGTTTTACCCAGACGATGTGACTGACATGTTTAGCAAAAGCTAAAGGTAGCAACCAGTTTTCTATACTTAATTCTCTGGAAAGCAAAAGTTGTAAAAAAAATTACCCATAGGAAAAATTGAAACTAATGTTCCAGTACCGTCGATAAACATCTACTGGGATAAAAACTCCTAGTACAAAATTAATTTCACATTATTTTTTTATACTATAAAAGATAGTTTACTTGCAGAATGCATTCTATTTAAAAAATAATTATTTCACCAACACTTGAAAGCCTATGTGAACAAATCACAAAAAGACACAATGTCATATCTTTTATGCATACTGAAAACATATGTGTTGCAATGATTAAAACTTACATAATTTAATAGTTTATTTGTTTTAAAATAAAAGAAATTCCAAAACAGCTCCTGACGTTTTAGTGAACTTTTAAAACATTGCTATACCATTAAGATAGCCAGTTGTACTTGGAGTTGATCTATGACTGAATCAATAGTGAAAACAAAAACTTACTCATATAACTCCTGAGGATTGAAGACAGTATCGGCCTGAAGGTCTGCTGCCAAAAGAAGATCTGGGTGAGAATCGAGATGCACTACAGGAATCCCAGTAAAGGGAAGCACTTTGGATGCTATTGCTCTGTGTATATAAGGCACCACCTGGAATGTACAAATTTGTGGCATGATAGTAATAATCATTTCTCATACATAAATTATATTACTTCATCATTTCAAAGAAATTTTAAATCTTAAATGCTATAGAATTAAATAAATGATGCGACATGAAATTAGTAAGACATATTGTCTTATTCAAAAGCACTGAATTAAAAAGAAAATTATCTTAAAAAAAACAAATTTAATCTTTTGTCCCCTAAAACAAACACAAAAGGATTCTTGAGTATATCAAAATTCTGCAATACTATGTAATACATTTATTTTGCATCATATACTCTAGAAGTCTCAAACTTTCAAGTAGTTTGCATTTCAGTTTCAAAGAGCTCTCTCTCAGACTCTCTGACATTAAAATAGGACGATGAAATTTCAGTGACTACATATTTTTATAGAAAAGGGAAACGGATCAGACGGTTTACTCTTATCTCACAACAGATTTTCTGCAAACTAACTGCATTTCTCCTATTGTGAGCTATATGGTATTCTACATGATCTACTAGCTCTATAGCGAATTGCACTCACCTCATTGTGACGATCAACTATGTGGACCTGCAAATCTTTGTTTTTTCTCTGCTTTGCCATTTCTACTTTTCTTGAAATTCTTCATGTATAGCCCTGAATAAAAGAGACCACTATGTTTTTATGAAAAATGTTTTACTTGGTTTGGGTTAAGATGTTCACACAGTAACACACAGATACTATCAATACTTTTTCTAGCATGATTCTATAATGGGGAGAAACTGGAGGGGGGAGAGGGGAGAGGTGTCAAGGTATGTCATATAATATGATGTAGCAATGGGCTTCCATGAGAGTAATAAATAAAACATTTCCAATCATTTTTGTACAAAAAAAGCATTGGGCCAGAGTACCACACTAATTAACTGCCTTTCATGCCCACTGGCATGTATGACATCAAGAGAGAAATGCCACCCCTCTATGTTTTTGGCCAGGTTCCATATACATTCTCCAGGAGAACTTTGTGGCTTTACAATCTCTTACTGTACCGTTGTATGCCATGTGCTCTTTGGCCATCCCCTATTGTGTCTGTCCTCTGGTGTCCAAGTTATTTAAGGTAATCTGATAATGCTACTTTATCCTCGTCACATAACATGCCCAGCCTACATCGAGTGACCTCTACTGATAAATATCTCAGTCTTCATGTTCTCTCGATCACAACAGGCATTGTTCATTGTTGTTGATTGGACAAGTTTAGGCGTTTAGGCTAAAAGATTCTTAAAATTCTTCAAAGATGCTTTGTTAGGAAGGGTGACAGCTTGCTGAAACCACTCTCTAGGCATGTCATCCTCTAACATTCAGAGCCATTAAAAAGGGTGGAAAGTATTGTATAATAAGGCCTTGATATAATTTAAGTTTTATACAATAAGCTTTTTGAATGCTCAGTATTTCAAAAAGTACATGTATTTCAAGCATTACTGAGTGACTTCCTAATATATATGTTGCTACTCCTTCGACATGTCAGTCAATGCGTTCCAGACAGGTTACAAAACATGAATGCCTCAATTCTGGCAGAGTTTAATCTCTCCTCTTGGATAGGTAAAGGATCTGAGGCTTTCAGTTTCAGTGTCAAATTGTTTTTTATTTGGCTGATTTTCAGTCTGATTTGCTGTAGACTATATATACATTTATATATATATATAGTGCAAGGATGTTATGATGGGATGCCTTGGGTATTCTGTTTCGACATCCCAAAATACTTTTATTATCAAGTCTATCATAAAGATCTATAAATCTAGAATCTAGACCTAAAGTTATAAAATTACCTGGTCAGTAAATCTCTTTGATACAATTTATTGAAGTCAGTCAGTGGCAATAAATGTTTAGATCTATGCTGATATAATTGTAGATGCAGATTGCAGGATAGGCGCATCAAGACTCACTTGTTATTTTAATGTCTTTCTAAGAAATCTTAGAACGAGACAGATAAAATTTATACAGGCACCCTCCGCATCAAGCTGATTTCACGCAG
>JBDFRD010303936.1:0-10540 GCA_039654405.1 Bullina lineata
CCACCCCTTTTCTTTTCTTTCCCGTGTAACAAGAAACCCCCCCCCCCCCCCCCCCCCCCACCTCCTCTCTTCTTTTTCTGCAGGTCGACCGAGCGGGTTGGAAGGAAAAACACACGCAGCAACTGCTGAGCAAAAAGATACACCCAACTGAAGCAGCCGTATTTTCACAGGTGTTTTCCTACCGACTCACGCCGACGTCTCCTATGGCGGAATCCCGGCGTCTTTCAGTGTTGCCCCGTTTTCTCCATTCCTCTCATTATAAAAGCGTTTTCAGCCTGACGCGTTGACTCCACGTTCTATCTTACCCTCCAGGGCGATGCCGTAACGACGCCGGAGAGACAAAATACGGTCTGCCGCAGCCGCGCATTGTGGGGGAGCAGCCAAAGCGCATGCAATAAGAAACGTAATCATGCTTCGCGAAAACGGGAAACAAAAATCCTCGAAGGAAAACAAAACTCGAGGGGATCTGCTGCTTTGGCGGGGATTCGCGACTGTGGCGGGTAGGGTACATACGCCACATCCAGACCGTTTTCGTCTACATTTCTCTCCGCTGACAAAAGGCACGAATTAATTTAAGCAGTTCGCGGTCGATTTGGAGGGATTCTCAAAAGACGTCTAGCTTTGAAAGGTTGAGATATTCCACACACAGTAGGAAAACTCAAAACATGAAACGCTGATGTTGTTGGTTGTTTAGAGCCCTTCCTTGCACCATCGGCAAGGCGTTGTTATTTAAGTGAGCTCATTGCGAATGTTTGGATCCTTAGCTTAATCATAACAGACATATCGGTGAAATACAAGTCTATTTTCCAAAGCAGGAACATACACGACACGCTTCCCAAATTCTGTGAATGTGAAGGTTTCATAATTTAGCTCTCTGAATACCCCGGCTTTCACAATATTCTGGTTTCCTCATTATCTTAACGAGATCATCCCTGTGACCTATGTCGTAGGTGTGTGGTAGGTTTTCAGATTTCTGTTCACATAATAATTTCATCACTAACTAAGGGCATTATGTCGAAAATATAAATTATTTATGCGTCCACAATTAATTTTGATAAATAGATACAAATTAACCTTTGGCTAAATAGCTCTCTAGGATTTCGTTTTTCATCTCATCCATCCATTCATCCTCGTCTGGCAGTCTGGCTGTTTGTCTGTCTGGCTCTCTAGCCATCTCGCCCAACCTTCAACAAGGGTGCACGCTGCACGTCATCAGGACATACAGTCTCCTCACCTCCCACTTCCCGCGACCCCCACCCGCCATCCCTTCCCATGCCTCCCAGTGCTCCCGAGCATGCGAGGGTTAATTCCAGCTCAACCTTGAGCAAACACCGACAGGCGATACAAGGCGGCAACAGGAGGGTAATGAGCCGCTAGGAGCCCAGAGTAGATATCAGATTTATTTTTACAGTGGCTCCTTCGAGACTCCTCCACCCCCTCCTGCCAACCCCACCCCATCCTTTGCCCACAGTCCCTCCCTTCCTTTTCCTCTCCGTCTTCGACGCAAGAGTCCGACAGGCGGACGCTATAGGAATTACTAGGCTAATCACAAGAAACGCCACGGAGAAACGTGTGGCCCAATTAGCAGTCGGAGATCAGCACCATTAATAAGCAGACCGGCCTCGATTATTAGAGTGATTACTCGGAGGTCTGAAAGTTTGGCGCTTGTGTTGATATTCCTGAAGGTTGGTTTCATTTTTAGGATGCACTTTCCCGTGAAGCCGTGCCAAAGATTCAACCCACGGGGAGAGTTTGTTTTGTGCTAAAACAGCCTGTGGTATGAGAAATGTAGAAATGTGCTTCCGGTGTTATGTCATCAAAGAGTTATGAGGCCAAAAAACTATCAGGGTTCATGGCCACTTGCGTTGTTAAGTCAATGTACTGAAAAATCTAAGAATCCGTCATTGTGGGATCAATCTATAGCATATGTTGTGTATTTTTGCCCGACCATTTGCGTTTATTTCCAGACAGAATTAGTTCTTTTTATGTTGCTACTTCGAAAGTTTGATTGTATGGGATTTCAAAATCAAGTCCAAGTCAATAAAACCCTGGCATACTAAGATTTAAGTGACAGACAAAAATACCGACACAAAGAACACTAGGCCAATCCCATGTAGAGACTAATGATTAATTCCTTGTTCTTTCTTTCTCTCTTTTTTCCTCTCTTTCCCCCTTCTCTCTCCCTATAACATTCCTTGTATATCTCAGTCGATATCTAGGCTGCTCCTCCTCCCCTCTCCTCTTTCTACCTCTAGTGTTCCTTCCGCATCTCCCGTTCTCTTTCTTTCTCACTGCCTTTCTCTTTCTCTCTTCCTCTGGCGTTCCTTCCACATCTCAGCTCAGCTCCAGGGCAGCTAGCGGTAAGCGCCCGTCCCTACTCCAGTGCTAGAGAGACCATGGTGTGCATTTCAAATTAATGGCATTGTTTTCAGCCTTGGGATAGCTCTCCCGCGGCTCACAGGGCGCCCGAGTGGCCTGGCCACAGCTGCTTCCAGCTGCTCCGGCCCTGGTCAGTGGCTCTTGACCAGTGGAACCCCCTCTGGCACCGGCCCAACTATTTCCCGACTTCCCTTTCGACGCCCGCGTCCTTGCTGTTCTCCTGACTCCTCTCGACCTCTTGCCTCTCCTTCCCGGGTGCTTTACGAGGAGAGGGAGCCTGGAGGGGGAGGAGGACAGGATACACCAAGGAGGAGGTACTGTGGCTTGGAGTCTCCTACTGGCAATCGCTTGCTCGGCCTTGTGTTTGTCCTTCTCTTGTTCTCTGCTTCTTCTTATTCTTTTACTGTTTCTTCTTATTCCTTTACTTTTCTCTCTCTCTCTCTCTCTCTCTCTCTCTCTCTCTCTCTTTCTCTCTCTCTCTCACACACACACACACTCATCCTTCTTCCTCTTTCTCTTTCTCCCTGTGTTACTATGTCCTCTCTCGTCTATCTGTCGCCCCCTTTTTCTCCCCGCGATCCCCTTCTCTCTCTCTCTCTCCCACTCTCTCTCTTTCTCTCCCTCCTCTCTCTCTCTTGATTAAAAGTGGTCCTCCGAGACTCTAGGTCCAGCCCCGAACACAGCCCCTGTAGTCAGTACTTCAAGGCTTTTTGCGCGAATGTCATCTCTTTCTGTGAATGTCAGGGCTCTTTGGTCAATCAGCTTTGGGAACGCTCTTCTGAAATAGATCCTGTCTTTTTGTCTCTACTGAAACCAGAATAAGCATCGGCATTTTGTGTGCGACTGCGTTTGCGTATGTAAAAAAAAGAGGGGGGGGGGTCGAAAAAGGTCTAGAAATAATTTATTTTGTCATGGATCTCATCTTTCTTGCTTTAATTTGCTTAAAACTACACCTAGATCATTACAGACAAACTTGAATACTATGCCCAGAATAATGTCAGTCGTTACTTTATTTGCACTTTACTCAAAAAGTGACCTTTCAGACAGAACATTTGGTGACTATCCGAATTCGGCGGTTTTCTTTTTTCAATGGTCCTGTCACTGGACAAAGCACTACGTTAGGTAAATATCGAAATGAAACAATCATAAACACTTTTAAAACGTGGAAACGGAAAGGAAACAGGAAGTGGAAGTGCTTTTCCCAGTCGACAAGAAACACAGTTCCAAGTGGCAGCGCTCGCGTCCACACACCGTTATTTTCCTCCATTAGAGGGGAGGCCACTCTATTTATTTCCTTTCTCTTCCGCTTGACCAAGACTGGGCCAGGCCTTCTGGTCTGTTTGTTTTCCTCCCCAGTTTTATCTTTCCTCTTCTCGCCTCACGTGCCGTCTTCTCCTTAAAGTCTTTCCTTCGGCTCTTACTCTTCGGACAAAAGGTCTACTCTCATTTTGGTTCTAGGCTTTTAGTCTTTATCTGATTCTTTCTCTTATTCACAAACGAAAATATTCCTCACAACTGGAGTCCCTGAGCAATCTTGTCCTCAGATTTTTTTTTTTTTTTACTTTTGATACTTTTCAACACGACACAGTGGAGTCTTTTGCGTAGAAGTGCAAAAGTCTGTAAGAACAAACGTAGAACATCTTGATAACTGAGACGCGATATTCATTGTGTTTCATACAGTGCGTGCCATAATTATTATTTTTTTTATACACATTCGTGAGCATTCGCACATCAGTCCTTCTATTATTTTACTTTCCTTTGTATCAAAATGTTATATTGTTCTGAGACTCTTCCCATCCCTTCACCAATACCAAAAAAAAAAGAAGGTTGATGTTCTCCCCAGGAACCCTTCTCTGGGGGAAAGCGGCAGGTCAGTCCTCGTAACCTTTCCACTTGGCCGAGTCTCTGGACAAAACGGCTGGGTTCGGGCCTCACTTCACCTTTAACTGACGACACGGCGCACGGACAAAACAGAGAGCGAAGCGGCCAGGTTCTCTGATAACGGACGCAGAATAGGAACCTTTGGGGTCTCCGGCGGATGTTCGGTTAGCGGAGGGATGTACAAAGGTGAGGAGGGCTCCGCTCTGAGGCTCTATTCTGTGCAGAGGTCCAAGGGGGAAAGGAACCAAATGGTGGGCAGGAGGAAAAGAGAAAGAAAACGCTTGAGATGTCGTGAAAAGAACTTGGAGCTGCCTGGAAACTGTCGGATTGTCTGACTCGAGTGGGGGACCGGGAGGTAACCGCTAGGGCTGGTGGACTCGCGACCATGTGAAGAGAAGAAGGGAAAAAGTGCGGGCGGGGGAGGATGCAAATTAGGATGGGGTGCAGGAGAAGAAAAGGGACCGACGCTCAAAAAGTACTCCCCCCGGGCATTAACATAATATCGAGCTACTGGTGGAGCAATAATTCCACCATACCCAGGCGGCAACGAGCGAAAAGCTCAGACATAAAAGCACTGTCTCAGATTCGGCGCCTGAAACGAATCATCTCCGTACGATTCACGGCTAACTGCCTAGAAAACGCATCAACCCACGAGGAAAGCTCCTCTAAAATGCTTAAAAAGTCACCTCTCCCACAAAGCAGGCCCAAACATTGTTCCCTCCCATCGTCTCCCGCTTCCCTGTCGGACGAAGACACAAACCAAGCCACTCTCCTTCTCTCGGGCTCAAGAAAATAGTTTACTCGCCAAAGACGTTGGCCAGCTGTCGAGGAAACTCCTGACTCTTCGCTCTCTCTCCTCCCTTTTTGGTCGTTCTCATTAACTGTGCATCCCGTTCTAAACAAATCAGATTAATTTGCAGTTTGTTTAACTCTGCCACACACACCGAAGCATTGATAATGTTGCTTTGGCTTCTCCCAGGAGACTGCGGGCACCCGTTTTTTGCTTACAGGAAGGAATTCGGTGCTGACAGAAATAAAGCCATTTTATTTTATGTTAAGACAGGTTTTCCCTCTCGGGAAGCCCTGCCTTCGTTATACCTTGTCGGTTTGCCGCGATGCTTTCAAATGCAGACTTGGCACAGAGCGTAATGTTCTCCACCCGGATCGAAAAATCTATAAATCTAATTCTACTTTATCCAAACACTCTTTTCTTTCGTTCTTTCAGTTACGTTTTTTTTTTACCTAGCCCTCAAAACATAAACATTCAATCAGGCGAGAAATTTCGATAAGTTAGCGGTAGAATAATAAATACAACCTTCCTCAGTTGCGCTCTCAGAGGCGAGGCCTCCAGTAATCAGCACATATCTGAGAAAACATAAAGGTGAAATCAGCGCGAGAAATAAATAAGAGGGCAATTTATGATGGATTTTGGAACAGATAAAAAACAAATTTCCGCGTGTGCTAACGAGAACAGCTGCAGAGTTTGTGAGCACGCTCACTCGAGCAGCCAAAGGTCTCGTGATCTCTCCTATTCTGAGATGGAGGCTAGGGTATCCGTGTCTTTATTTTCCTGTGTGTTTTCTTATTTTTTTATTCTTGCCTACAAGTGTAGGGCCATACGGATGCGCGTCGGCGGATAATGAAACACAAGGAGACCCCATCTCGACCACTCAGCATCTCCAGCGAGACTTAATTCTTTTTATCTGGGGTAAACGAGTTCACGAGATAGTCAGCGGCAGAAGAAGGAGGTTTCGGCATGATTCGAAACGTACAAAACTTCTCGCCAGAAAATGGCAGAGAGGTATCTGAGGAGGAGAAAGCGAAGGGGGAAAATGCTAAGAGAAAAATCTGTCTAGGCATGGCGGGGATGCTCTTAAAACAAGAAACTACCGGCACAAAAACACAAAAGAAAATCAATGGAAAGCAAACAAACTCCACAACAGTTTTCAACCACTACTCCATGAGTCTCCGGCTTCACGGTAATGCTAAGTCTGGGCTTACAGAGGCACTAGTCGGGACTTCCTGCTAGCAAAGGCCGGCACCATATGCAGTTTGAGGCGAAAGTTAATTGAAATAAACATCAGGAAGTTGGGGTACTTATGTGATTGTGTTAGATTTACGTCCAGGCCAGCCATGTGCAGCCCCCTTCAGAAAACATCAAAGGAAAAGCTTACCGGAGAATAAAAAGACTTAAGGTGCGTTTTTAACATGCTCTAAACCTGACGCCGGCGTGGCTTGGCCAGGCAATGAAGACGGGAGACTAAAACTGGCGGAAAAACAAAAGCCAGAAGGGGAAAAGCAGAGCCTTTCATCAAAGCTCTTCGAATTCTCGGTGTTTATGTACGCTGGAATTTGAGATAAAACATTTTAAATCCTTGTTATCATCTTTCCTCGCACTCTCATGGTTTGGCCTCCGAACAGAACGCCGGAATTTATAAATACAAATTCCTTCACACTTTTCCTTCGCTTTTTTAAAATTCTATTCTCTTCTTTTGGTCGACGATTCTGTTAAAACGGACAGAAGTCACCCCAGGATGCAGAGGTAGGGGTGGCAGGAGGGGGGAGAGGAGGGAGAAAAATGGGGTGGGGCAGGGATGATCCCCAGAGTGGCAAGGTTCTTGAGGTGCGGATTTGAGTTTATAAATAGAGCCAGGTTCCTCGCGTGTATGGTCTGGTCTGTTGTATAGCCTGTGCTACGGATCTCCCTTCTCCTGCCTTCAACCTCATTTTATTTTTCAGGGCCACGAGTGAAGGGGGAGACGGCGAGAAGGGCAAGAGGTTAAAAAACGGTATCATTATTTTCCCATTAGACCGCTGCACAACTTTCCCTCCGTTACTAACAGGAGAGAGGTACAAAAACTCAGGGCCGGGAGCCTGCAAGAATCAGCCGTGGATCTCACACAGCGAGCGCTATAGACGAGGGTGGAAAAACACAACAGGCTCTCCGGGAACCGAAGCGCTGTGTATCCTTGAAGACTGAACGGGGGAATAAAAGGTAGGGGGAAAAATAACAACAAGAGAGTGAAGTACCGTCTTTTCCTGAACGCTTTTGGCAAGAACGGGTATTCAAGTACTAGCTTCTACCTCCTCCTGTCTTCCTCGTTCTCCTCATCATCCTTCTCCCTCCTTTTCCTCTTCTCGCTTCATACAGGCATAGAATCACACACGAATACACCTTTCCCCTTTTCCATCTTACTTCTTTTTCTTTTACCTCGAAAGCCGCTTCCTGGTCTCCTGAATGAGCAAGGGCCGCTACTCCGGCTGGGAGTCTCAGGCCTGGATTCCATGCTCGGCCTTTTTCCGCCAGAGAAAACGGTACGGCCAGCCCACGGCAGCCGCGCGCAAGTAATGCGCTCACTACTAAGTGGTAAACATTTTCTTTTGGATATTGTTGTTGGGTTACGGCTAGAAGAATTTCCATCTCTTTAGGGTTTCTATAGACAGTCTAATCGGCCAGCTGTATGGGCCGCTCTTGAAAAGATCTAGCCCCATTAGGCGCATTGTGAGCCACAATGGCTCGAGCCCGCGCAGTCAGGCGTAGCGGATCTCTATTGTCCTTGTCCCAGGGGCGGCCTCAAGTCCCGCCCTCCTCCCTTCCTCTTCCTCCAGCCTTTGACTTCCGCCAGGAGAGACCCATTCAGTGAGCTGACCAAATGACGCTCACGGAGATCGCTTCAATGATATTCAGGTGGTAGGAGAGAATTTGAGGGGGGGGGGAGAGAGAGTGAGAGAGAGAGAGAGAGAGAGAGAGAGAAAGAGAGAGAGAGAAAGAGAGAGAGAGAGAAACAGAGACAGAGACAGACAGACAGACAGACAGACAGACTGATAGACAGACGGATAGAGAGACAGAAATACAGAGAGAAAGGAGGAGAAAGAGAACAAACAAGGCTAAGGAGAGAGAAAGAAGGTGAGAGAGGCATGGAAAGAGAGGAGAAATAAACAGAGAAAAAGAGAAAGATAGAGAGAGAGAGACGGATGGAGAGAGCGAGACACCCGTAGACATCCAAGCAGGGGGGTCCTCGGAGGTAAAGTGAAAAGATGAATGATAACGTTTTGAGCGTTAATCACTAATCATTGCTAGACATCGGCCCGCAAGGATTAATTGCAAATTGCTTGACATCGATCGCGTGTTCAGTATCACGAACACTGAACGTCATCATAATCTAAACGCAACGGTGCTCACAGTGTAAACATATTCTAACACCCAGACCTGAACAGGTGGTAAAGTGGAAACCAGGGGAACCTTGCAACTTTTTTTTTCTCTTGATCTTCCGTTTCCAGTACGGTTAGAACTAAAAACAAAACCCAAAACGGTCAACAGAAATTCCAGCGGCTATATTCAAACGCTCGGTGATCCTATAGGCACCCTTGGCGCCACCCAACTTACAGATTTGCAAGGCCAACTGAGCACGGCGGGCGGAAACTCAACGCAACGAAGCAAGAATTACACAACAGCGCGGTGCCAAACGCTGGGCATTATGAATTACGTCTACGCCGCGGTTTACGCCTGGTCGCAAGCCCGGAGGGGTGGGCTCCGCCTGATCCCGCGCGGAACTTAGAGCGTGGATTAAGCAGGACTAACATCATCACGGCTCAGTGCGTCCTTAGACGCTACCTCCACGGCTGACCCGGAAGCGCCAAGGGCTAGCAATGAGCGCGGTCGAACCGTGGCTGGACAAACCGGCGACGCCAGGGAACCGTCAGTGGTCAGTGCCGAGGCTGGACGGGAGTTGACCTGTGCCCAGTGGCGTCGCATTGTCGTGGGTCTCCCTCCCCCCTAAAGCCGCGGCCAGACAGGAGTCTCTAACGCCGCGCCGCTACCTGGACTGAGGTGGAGGGTACAGAGTTGCCTACCCCAGCCCCGCCTCAGAATAATGGGAACTGATAAGGTTTGCAAACTAACCCTCGCCCGGATAGGCTTGGGGCTTGGGCCGATAAAGTCTGACCCCAGGGCTGAGCGGGCGGGTCTTTTCTCTCTGGCTGTCGCTTGGAATCTTTCATCTGTTATTTTTGTTGTATTGAATATAGGCTGAATGTTACGTCGAGAGGTGGAGAGCGAGTGGCGCTGAAATGTGGACCGCAACATTTGAAGAAATGTTTTTCTTTGACGTGGGAAACAAAAATCGACATTGGAGAAATGGAGATGGCGAGGGTGTAAGAGAAATGAGAATAGGTGTGTGTATTTCACACGCACAGAACGAGAGAGAGAGAGAGAGAGAGAGAGAGAGAGAGAGAGAGAGAGAGAGAGAGAGAGAGAGAGAGAAAGAGAGAGAGAGAGAGAGAGAGAGAGAGAGAGAGAGATAGAGAGAGAAGCAGACAGACAGAGAGAGAGAGAGAGAGAGAGAGAGAGAGAGAGAGAGAGAGAGAGAGAGAGAAGCAGACAGACAGAGAGAGAGAGAGAGAGAGAAGCTTAGAGACGCAAAGAAGCAGCGAAAACCATAGAGAGAAAGTGAGAGATAAGACGAGAGAAAGCCATAGTGAAGTAGGTGTTAAGACCTGGGTGAGAGCTAAATCAATATCCATCCATGCCTGTTCTCTCTACCCGGCGTCACCACCCAAGCAATACTGCCAAGTCCTCCTTCCAACTCGCCCCACCCCTTTTCCTCTTCTTTGTGCCTATAGACTCGTATCTCCACGCTACTGCGCCTGCGCGGGGCCCAACGGAGAATTAATGAAAGAACTTCCGCTGCCCCGCTCGTAGCAGTTGCCTGGAGATGGCGACTTGGCCGTTACCTCGTGCGTCCCCGAGAAGATTGGAGTCCTAGATCGACCCCGCTTCCATTGAAGTGAACCTCCGCTTATCAGAACGCTCTCCTTACGTCGCCGTTGAGTTCGAGAAAACGGAGGTGGAAGGAAATCGCTAGATTTTTTTTTTTGGGGGGGGGGGGGGGTATCGGGGTCTTCCTGTAAACAAAAAAATTATTTTCTGAAGATCATTGCGATTCCAACGTCCAACATCCAGGCCAATTATAGCAGAGCGAGTGCAGTGTCTCTTCCTACTAGTCCTCTGCATTTAACATCCGTTTCGTGTCCGGTTGGTGCGCACGTCACCAGGAAACATGACACCCTCTTGTGAACGCTCATGCGGAGAGGTGCGCAGTTATCTGCGCTTCAAATGGAGTGATTGGAAAACATCACTGTCTTCTTATCGTGAATGTCTCTCTTCCCCTACTACTACCCTCTGTCCATCTATTCATCCTCCTTCATATTTTCATAGTTTCTTAATCTCCCTCCCCCCTCCCTCTCTCTCTCTCTCTCTCTCTCTCTCTCTCTCTCTCTC
>JBDFRD010304046.1:0-10539 GCA_039654405.1 Bullina lineata
AGAGAGAGAGAGAGAGAGAGAGAGAGAGAGAGAGAGAGAGAGAGAGAGAGAGAGAGAGAGAGAGAGAGACACATACACACACACACACATGGACGTGATACGTTGGAATGAGCATGACTGGAGCATGTGTCACGTATGGTTTGCTCTGGCTGACGAAGAATTCTGAAAATAGAGAACATGAGTTAAGCTACACATTAAATCGCAAGTCGTTGTACCCGTACGAAAAGAACGATTACCGGTATTGTCATGATATCAGTGCTGACAAGAAGCATTCTTAATGCCGTTATCTGTAAAGTGCTGTTTACATTTCAGGATTCTCGGTAAAAAGAAGCATGGCATGATAACATACCCGCCCAGGAGGTCAGCACTATTTTCTCTTCCGTTGAACTGCGTTTGTTTACACCCATCACGATGTGCACTTCTGGCAGGTCATCCAGGTAAACGGAAACCACAAAACGATGGTTTACTGGGCCGTGCACTATTGTCAAAAAGAGGGGTAAAAATGTTGGAGACGCTCTTTGTGTGTAATGTGTAATCGTAAGACAGATCAAACTTCCGTAATTGTCTTCTATACGCTAACATCTGTTGAATATTCGATTCTACCGCTTTCACGTTCTTTCTTGGTATACTTTTCCGAACCGGCCTTTGTTTGTGTGCCACGGAAATGGGTGTGATACACCTGGACTCTCTTATTTCACGTTCAGTTCTCCTTGAAGTGGCAGCTGCGCCCTTTTCGAGGCTCTGGTCTCTCTTCATGCCGCCACTAGTTCACTGATTTAGTGTACGTCTAGCACACCAGGACGTTGGTGCAAAATTATGACTATAACATGGTTCAGGGTATCAGAAGATACTTCGTTGACACACTTACCCTTATCAAAAAGGTTTTTGGAGCATTCAAATTCTAGTTTGCACTGGCTTCTTTTGAAGTATATCCGTGAGTTTTCCTCACGTGTGTTGGTCGGCTTACCTCAAAACATTATTAGGGCCACCCTTTCCTTCATTTCCGACCCCTGATGCTATGACCTATAAAGTGAAGCAATAGATGATAGAAATTGCGTAGTTCAAAATGAAATACGCTAAACACTTAGTTTGGACTGCGATAGTTTTTCCACATTTTTTCTGGATCAGTGGTTAACTAGCTCTGTAATGAATCGTGGCTTTGTCGTGAATAGGCTGAACTAATTGAAGTTTCCTCCAGACAGATGCTACGCTTTTTGAAGTTGCCCACGTGAATGTAATGTGGGTGAAATGGGGACACATATATGCGCGTATTATGAAAGAAGGCTTTTTCAATTCAGAACAGTGGAAATCACCCCCTTTGCCGTCAGAGAAAACAAAAATTATGTCACCTGGTGTGAAGGCCATGTTATGTGAAACGCAATGGAGTCGAGAACATAATGTGAGAAACACGATTTTAAGATAACCGACACTTTGAACGAAACAAGACAGTCACCTACTAGGTATTCTCGAAACATTGCGGCATACCAAATATTTGAATCTGCAAAGACTGTAATGTATGTTCTTCAGACCTAGACCTCTGCACACACGCATACACACGCACGCAAGCACGAACGCAGCAAAGATAAAAGACATTTTGAGTGTGATGATGTGATACATAAAGAAGCAGAAAATGGTTTTCTCACCGGAATGTGTTTGTCTATTTATGTCTACGGTCATCCAGTATGGAACTACGTATCTCTGCAGAAAGAAACTAACAAAACGATATTTAAACTGTTGAGTTTTATTGCTTCATGCTCATTTATAAGGCTTCTGCCATGCCCGTGGCGTTCGTATGACGGAGATGGCCTGTCCGTTTTTTTCCGTCTACTGTTTCCGGCCCTGTGACGCAGGAGGAACAGGCTTCTGTGTCTTTCTTCTTCCACCTCGACCTTTATTTCTCCTGTCTCCTTCACTTTTTCTTTTCTGTCTCCCTCTCCACCTTCTCTCTTTTTTTTTCTCTCGCTATTTCTCTTACAGCACACGCGCTCAAATACATTCACATCGCCCCACCTTTTGTTTTATTCCCCTCTTCATTCGTTTCTGTACATGTATCAGTTCTATTTCCCTACTTCTCCCATTTTTGTCTCACGACATGGTTGCTTTAAATTCTTTTTCTCCGGTAACAGACTCTAATTGTTAACGATTTACACATTTTGCTGTGAATTACAGTTACAGAGGAAAGTGATTTAGAGAGGAGGCGGAGGTTGGGGGATCATATTCATGGAATTGTCCCGACGCTGAACATCTGAATGTACTTTTAGCATAATACGTGTGTAAATTACACGTAATTAGGTTTTAGTGTCTGTGGACAAAGTAGCGATATCGACCTCTTTCGACTCGCTTCCCACATCTTTCGTGATTGGCCGAAAAGACTGTAGCCTACAAAGCGTTTTCGAATCGGAATTGCGTCAGTGTTCTGGATTTCCTTTCGGTCCTGGTCTTTACAAAATATTTATCGTTTCCATAGTAACCGTATAGGTGTTGCAATGCGTAATATTGTGTATTGCATAATCACGGCGCAATGCGTTTTACTTGATTCCGTGTGAGTGGATAAGAAACCTCTAGATCAAATGTTTTTTAGCCGCTTCTTTATATTCTTGTGCTGTTAGTGCATCTTTGAGCCTGAAACAATTTGGTAATTTAAAGAAAGGGTATAACTATGGCCCCATGCTTATCTAGATGTGCCCCAATGTTGAATCATTGAAGTTGAATACATAGGAAATGGAATATCTTGAGCCTTTACGCCATGTTCTTTCAAGACCGATAAGAATCAGAGCCGGAGCATAACCCAGTGTCAATAGCGCAAAGCGTAACATATCTCTGAAAGCAGACATTAGTCTTCCATAGGATTATTTTCTCCACAAAATATGCCGGTACCTAATTCGTGTTTGCGTGAGGAGAGAAAAATGGTATTACGTTAACCCTGTTCCTGTCATTATTAAACTCCATTCTGGTCACCCCCTTATAGGGAAACGTAGGTATGCCTCTTTAGATAGGCCTGATGATTTTATTTTAAATATATATAATTCTGAAAGATCTTTGGATAGATCTAAAGTATTTAGGAAAAAATATTACAGTTCAAAAAACAATTTTCCGGTGGTCGCAAGTGTGTAAATCCAAGGTGGCCGCCAAAATTTACTTTAGAAAATGTTTAGATACTACCTAATTCATACAAATGGGTTAAAATGTAACTTTTTATTGTGTTATTGAATTCTACACGATCTCACCTTTCCAGAAATATACAGTTTGTGGGGGTTTATAAAAAATTATAAAAAGTTTTGTATCACGAAGTTATGACAAATGAGGCATGCTGACGTTATCGACATAAAACTGTTAACACTGATAATGGCAGCTGTTTGAACCGATGACTGTGGCAGAAGGGGAGAAATAAAGAGGCCAAATTATGTTTTTATTAATGTTACAGAATTAGAATTTAATAACTAGAATCTAGATTTCTATCACGATTAACATAGCGGTATCCATGTATTCATGGATGTAAACTTTTTATCATGAATCTTTGGATCTTTTTTCGCATTCTGATTATTAAAAAAATGTTGTGAAGCCATCTGGTGTATGAAGAATTGTTATTTATACGTACATTGTGTATGACACTAGCTCTTTGACGATTCCACAACTGTATTACCAATGGCCGCGCTGAGGCTTGGTGATGGACGCGGTGATGCCGAGTAACGAAGCGGTCGGGGAACCTAGCCGCAAATTAGAACATTTAGACACCGGTTAGATCTATTTTTTACTTGTTTTCTTCTTCAGTTACAGTTATATTGGTAACCCAGCGTATGTGTCTAGCGCTGCTGAGTTCCCTGAGTGCGGCCAGAGATTTTGGAAACAAGTGTAAGAAATAGATCACTGTGGGAACTATTTCGTTAGTGGCCGCATCTGGTCAAAGTACATGTACTCTACTCATTCAGTTTTCAACCTCAAAAAGAAGTGTAAAGAAAGTGGAAGCTCTTCGTAGAAGTCCTGTATCGCATTCGTCGTCCTACCGTTGATCAGAGCTATGCAAATCAAATTTGCTTAAATGCCGATAAGGCATTAACAGTCTGATCACAATTAAATGCCTATTAGGTCTGCCATGACAGTATTAGGGTTAAAGTTTCTTTCTCAAGGACAACCCGGTTGCTGTCAGATTGGAATCCAGGACCCTCAGATTGGAGTCTAACACTGTAACCATTCAGTCACCGCGCCACTGTTGGCCCTTTCATGTGTTAGAGCTCGTACTGTCATGATGGAATGAAGAAATGAAAGCATTGGAAAGAGGTTTTAAATGAAAGATCACTTAATTCATCCAGGTGAACATATCATATAGAACCACATTTTCTAGCGTTTTGTGAGTTGATTTGCTGAGAAATCCTACTTCTGATGTCGTTTTAGTTGTATGTGGCGCCACCCATTTTCGAAGTACGGCTCAGTCGTTCCGAACATGCATAGCGAACCACAAACATACGAATATAGTATAGATCTAGATCTAGTTCAGCCGTTCTCAGTGTGAGCTCTAACAGTGACTTAGTTTTTCAATGGCAAACAGTTGTTTCATTTTTTGCACAGGCGTTTGTTGTCACGTATGCATAGTTATCTGCGTAGTATTTTTATCTGTCATGAAAATATTATCATGAAATTAAAATACCGGTAATAAACGATTTTAATTTTTTTTTTTTTTAGGTTTCTGCATGACTGTTTCTGTCTGATATGTCAATTGTCTATGACAATAATGGGATTTGACGTCGACGTTTCCTGTTTTCCATTGTTACTTTAGTCTCTAATGGTCTTTAGCTGATCACGTACTTTTGAATAAAATTCATGTGAATTATATGTGTGAATTCTTCACACGTTATTTTTGTATGGTCTGTCCCAATCTTAATTTCTCATTAATCTATGACTTTCAGGTATGCAATGATTTGTGGAACAAGTTCATCCATCAAACGCAAAAGAAACAGCAAGAGCAAACCCGTGACTTGGCTGCCCAAAACAGACAGTTTCTCAGCTGTGTACAAAGGTTACATGGAATACTGTGACACGTCCGGGAAAAGAGAGATCGCCAAGTCTACATTCAGACGAATTTGGAACTCGAATGCATCCCACATCAAACTAACGTATCCGATGCTCAAGGATTTTCCTCACAATCAAACTTCAGAAGCAGCTTCACAAAAACCACCGTCATGTCAAACGAAAGATGTCCACAGTAAAAGCGACGGAGACGAAGTTGGGGAACGTTTACCCCAGACAGCCGCCCATCACAAGGAAGACCTGCAAACAGTTCAAGATCTGGATGGTATTTCCAGTTTTCAGCGTACTCAGCTCGTGCCTGTACATACGTATATGAATGACACGAACTCGTCAGCGGCAGCATTTGTTGAAAACGACAATGTAATGATGCTTCCACACAGCTCATTATCGCATGTGCCTAACTCCAGCATCGCTCCTGGACCTACTGTGATTTCAACGAACGTTTCACAAGCCTTGCAGTTCCACTCTCCCGGCCTGCAGCCTTCAGTCTCCTTGACGACATCAGAGCTGGTGGGGAATGCGCTTAATGTGAACATGCATCCTCATATTACTCATAACCCCGGCATTGTGTTGGCCCAGAGTTGCATCACGGGCAGTAACTCTGATCAAAAGCCAGTTGTGAGCGGAAACTTGCACACACTGGCGCCCATGACCTCGACCCTTATTCCAATGGCGTCGCAACACATGGTGTATCAGTAGATTGTGTTTGAGCTTATGTTTTAGTAGATACTGTTGAAGAGGTTACTGATCAATATCAATGATATATAAGGCATTGTAGTGCAGCTTCGATTATAATAATTGATAATCAGATTGATCCCATTGTGTATAGGCGTGAAGACGCTTTTCTTAAAGAGTAATGCATATTGATATTCTATCAGTTCATTGATACATGTACCAATATTAACCCTTAACCCGCCAGTATCACATTCCATATAGAGTCTATGTATATATATTTTTTTCGTTTGTTAAGGAATTGTCTTTCAATAATAAACTTGAATTGCAAAGAGCATCAGAAAAATCAAAACATATTATAGGGCTATATTCGAATAATACATGTAGTATATTGTGTAAATGTTTAATACATGTGTATATTAATATTTATTGTCAATGGAAAAAGTGTTATCCACTCCTTTCACGAGAAAAGCTTCCTTCGCCCCTCTCTGACCCTCAAGCACAGAATGAAATGAAAAAATGAGGACTGCTGTGAAGCTGAAAATGCAAAACTAAATGACACACAACAAACGTGATACAAAGTAAGAGAGTTTCACATGACGTGGACGGTACAAAACGGGACCAAACACGATACGTTTGGTCCCGTCTTGTACCGTCCATCTCACGTGAAGCTCTTTTACTTTGTGTCACTCTAATTGTGTGTCATTTATTTTTGTAACTCTCGTTAAGCATTAGGCTTCGGATTTTGTGACTGTGTCCAAGAGTGCCTTCTAATTTGTTTGTGTACGAGGATGGATTGAAAAGTAATGCCTCCAAGACCTCAACTCTCTTAATAATTGAGACACACGAACGAAAAATACATCAAATGAAAGCTCCATTTATTTGGCACAAGATGGTATAGATACATCATGTATATCTATCACTTCTCTACGTAGTCCCGGTTCCGTTCAACATAAACTGCCTTCATTCTCTCATAAATTTCAATAGGAAAGCATCCTTCTGCTGTCAAAACTGAATAACAGCTCGCTGTTTTAATCACAATTCCATAGCAGGCGCCATGTTTCCCCTTTGACCGAGTGCCTTACTCCCATGTTATGGCGCGCTAGACTATGTGCACATCTGACGTCACACAAACTTGAAAGTTTGCAGAGTTGTAGCCAAGTAGTTGCAGAGTATATGTGCACAATATGTCTAGATCTATCGAATACTTTTGAGTGACATTGGAGGCATTAATTTTCAATCGATCGTCATATGAAATTGTGCATCATTTTTATACATACACCAACGGCGTTCCACTGTTTGCTAGTACACGCTGTATACAACAAACACACAGAGGCACACCAAGGGGGAGATATGTCATTTAACTTCTCTGCTGACTCACAAAAAACTGTTTTTCAATTTTTCTTTTCCAACAGTTCAGGCTTCTTCAATTGCGCGCTGGAAAACAGGCGATAATGAGCTGGATTCTCCAACATCGAGCTGAGTGTTGATGTAGATATAAACACATTCAAATCATGAACACACGAGTATCGCAATGATTAGAATAAGTATGTGCCTTTCCCAAATCTGCACAAAAATTAAATTACATTCATGTATTTGCACACCTATACATACATCTAGACAATTCTGTCAATGTTTGCAGTTTTGCAGATGAAAAGTGTAATCGTTATGTCGAACTTATATATTTTATATAATGATGAAATCTTATTTGTGAAGACGTTTTTGTACGTTGAAGCTTTTCTCAATAGAATATGTTAAAAAATGCAGTAATATATTGCAATGGGCATTCTTTTCAAAACTGTCTACTTCTACCGAACTAAACTTTAATTCTTTCGTTTATTTCGTCCTTCCTAATTTTTGTCTACCTTAGGTAAGAGAGCCCTTTTCAGATTAGTAATGTTTACGATCATGACACACGCATTTGCACACATTTGGCCCGTTTTACATTTGCATCCTTAGTATTACATGGTAGCCGAATGGTTAGAGCGTTGGACTCCTAATCCAAAGGTTCAGGGTTCGATTCCGGGAGGTGACCATATTGTGTCCTTGGGAAAGACACTTTACACCATTTTTCCTCTCTCCACCTAGGTGCGAATTCGGTATATTCTGCTGGGGAAGTAAGCCTACGACGGACAAGCGTCCTGTCTAGGAGATGATGTAAAAATCATATGTTCCGCTTCACGCTACGTAAACCGTGATGAGCTCCGACTCTATGGACTTTTTAGGCCTTAAAGGAACTTTACTTACTTATGTATACATTATGTTGACATATTACTTTATCTCAGCTACAGTTCCAATTGGTGGCGCGGTGGACGAATGGGAAAAGCGTTGACTCCCAATCCGAGCGTCCGGGTTCGATTCCGGTCGACGTTCTGTATCCTTGGAAAAGACCATTTTTCCTCTCCCCACCCAGGTGCGAATTGGGTGCTGATGGGAACGTAAATCTACTACAGGCTAGCATCTTTCTATCTAGGTGTAAAAACCATCTGACTCACCCCCCCCTTTTTTTCCCACGCTACCGAAACCAGGGTAAGCTCCGGCTCTATGAGCCTCATAGGGTTTGAAGGACTGTTAGCCTACGTTTTTAAACTCTAGTTTGGGCTGTCTTGTTTAAAACTGAAGTGGCAACTAACACTCACAACTTAGTGCACTATGATTGAAAGTGAAATTCATCGGAGAATAATAAAGCAATACTGTTTTCATCATCGTCATCATTATCATCATTACAATAATTCTTTTTTGACTCTTCCGTTTTCTGCCCTTTACCTTCCTCCTACTCTTCTTCCTGTACTGCTGTCTTCTTCCTTTTTTGCCCTTTTAAAAAAAATTATTTCCTCCCTTGCTCGTCATCCTCACCCTCCCCCCAGCTCGCCCTCCTCCTCCTTTTCTTCCTTTTCCGATGGCATCGTTGTCATCTCTAATCTTCTCTAACACGTAAAAATATGCATGTGAAAATACAAGCGGGTCTAAACTTACGTTATTGAGAAGAGCATATAATATGTACATTGTATAATCAATAATCAGACGCCACAGTTTTACAATTTATGAAACGAGCCGTGTCCATCTCATGCCGTCATTAGGCCTCACACCATGCAACCGTTACTCCAAGTAAGGCCTCTCCAGGATTTTCACAAATTCTTTGAATGTAACAACCCCGTTTCCAGTCTTATCTGCAAACGTGATCATTTCTTGAAGTTCGTCTCTGGATAGGTTTTCTTCTAACTCTTTCGCTATCTCCTGCAAAGAACAAAAGAGCGAGAATGAAGTGTTAGGCCCTGCGGAAGGAGAGAGAATGGATTCGTGAACGTTCAAACTATGTAATTGCCGCACTCTTACTCATGTCTCATAAGCTTGGGTGAGAACCAACAGTTTCCTGGTTAACGTGTTCTCGTCCATTCGTTCAGACCCTGCCAGGGATATTTGGTTCCGATACGGGTCCTATGTGATGGCGTAGTTGTAATGAGAATGGCACTGATTCCTAAGTATTGGGTTCCATACCCAGGGAATACACAAAGCGATTCCTTAATGTGCGGAATCCTGGTGGGAAACCAAACTCGAAACGTCCTGAACTCACTTCCATCGAGTTGATCGAATTTAAAACAATAAGAATGTGATTTCATTCGCACGGAGGTATGTATAACTAGGGTTAACATATATTTATTACTCACTTTAATAAGATCAGCAAATGTTACAAAATGTTTTCTAACTTCAAGCGAATTTCTTAATTTCAAGACACTATTTAACCTTTACTGTCTTCTGACAGGCAGAGTTCGCAATGAAATGACTCTTAGACTTGACCAGTCTGCCTTGTAGACTCTAACATATATGTTATTCTATTGTTATTGTGTGTGTGCGTGCGTGCATGCGCGTGTGTGAGTAGTATTATGGCTTAATAATAATAATAATAATAATAATAATAATAACAATAATAACAATATTAATCGTATTGTAATGGAGATAAGCCCCAAACTTTGTGGCACTATGGGCTTAAAAACGAAGACTTGAAAAGCTGTCAAAATTGGCATGATGATTGGGACCTACAAAACGCAGTCCGTGGCAAGCATCTTTAGCCAAAACCTAATATTTGGTTTGTTTATGATTTGACGAAAAACACAAAATAATAAAAGAAAAAAATGGAAAAATCGATAGGCCATTTCCAAACGAACTACTTCCTCTTTCAAGCCCACTTCCTCTAATTGCTCCATTTGTAGCGACGCACCAACTCACGGATACACCCACCAACTCACGGGTGCACACCTCTCAATTCATCAATGTACGCATCCGTTCAGTTCGTAGAACGGGGAATTATGCTTGTTGTAATAATAATACAATGTACATGTAGTAGGCAACACTACGAAATGTTCCAATGATCCAGTCTATCGCATTTAGTTATCTACGATTATTAATCCGTTAGGAGAATGGGCCTCTGCACTTGTAATAATAATCATACTGTAATAAGAGTAACTTTCCGACGTGTTACGCTCGGGTTCTCTTGCTCCTATCGAAATGTTCAAATGATCCAGTTTATCGCATTTAGTTATCGGCCTGTATTAAGCACCTGTAATAATAATAAAAGCTCCGACTTTATTCCCACCTAGAGCCTTTATGGATAGAGCAAAAAATCGTCAAACTTTAAAATGTAAACTTAATGTATTAGATTCAAGACTGGTGCAGTGCCTTTTGTAGCTTAGAGTACACAAATCACAAAGTTCAATAAAAAAAATTTTGAAAAAAAAAGAACAACTGAAAATTACTTTTGATAAAAATATAGACCTAGCAATCTTGCGCTAGGGTTGAAGGCGTCAATACGCAGAGAGAGAGAGAGAGAGAGAGAGAGAGAGA
>JBDFRD010304157.1:0-10539 GCA_039654405.1 Bullina lineata
CGTGGATGCAGCAACATGATGGTGACCCCAGCAATCCCTAGCCCCAGTGCCAGCTTGAGAACATGTTGTGTGTGAGGTGAACTGGCAGTCTGGCTGTACAGAAGCACCGCACTGCCTCCCAGCATGCACCACAGGCCTGAAAGGAATGACATGGTTTCATATGGAGGGAAAAACTGAGTTTTTGTTGTTGTTTTATTAAACTCTAGTACTGCCCAACTATGCAAATGCGTCGCAATAAAAAAAGGCAAAATATACGAAAAAGACCATTGAATTCTCCAATTTTTTTGTATGCAGTATGTATCCCAAAAGGGAAATAAAAAAAACTATCATTTGGTGCAATTGTCCCACCCCATGTATATACGTTTGAAAAATCTTCCCTGACACTCTAGCACATTCCAGTGGGCAGTACCACGGTTAACCTTTACCGACACACGTTACTTAAAAGTTATATCGCCACTTATGGGTCTTTTTTACCCACTGACTCTGCAAGTCATTGGGTCTATTTGACCCACATGTGGCGAATGTATGCTTTCCAATAAATTCCTCTTTAGAAAAGATTAAAAGATCAACTGTAGTTATAATATCGTTTGGTATAGGGAGAGTCATAAGTTTGGGTTAAATATAGAAAAAAAATTAGTGATTCTCACAGCTCATGCTGTGTACTCATGTACCTTGTCATTCCCAGAACATCACATACAAGCTGATGTGACATTTAAATTACTTCATTACTTTCAAGCTCTGCGCTAAAAAAATATATACAGTACTGTGTGAAGTAAACTAAGTAAAGTTCCTTCAAGGCCAGTGAGGCCTATAGAGCCGGAGCTTATCTCGGTTTCGGTAGCAGGAAGCGGAACAGATGATTTTTACATCATCTCCTAGACAGGATGCTTGTCTGTCCTAGGTTTACTTCCCCAGCAAAATATGCCGGTACCCAATTCGCACCTGGGTAAGGAGAGGAAAAATGGTGTAAAGTGTCTTTCCATAGGACACAACACGGTCACCTCCCGGAATGGAATCCTGGACCCTTGGATTAGGAATCCAACGCTCTAACCATTCGGCCACCCTGCCACACTGTGTGAAAACAAGAATGTAAAATTCTTCTTAACGTTCAGTTAGTTTCCTATAAAGCAACATCATCATCATCATTGCCCCTCACCCTTATCAGGGTATAGGCTACACACAAGGGATTTCCACTTCCTTCTCTCCCGGGATAACTTTGCCAGTTCTGATCATGTTTGTCCTGTTCGTTCCTTGTGTCTCTCCACACATCTTCTCCATGTTTCGCTTGGCCTTCCCCATTTTGGGGTTCCTTGGGGGTTCCACTGCAGTGCCTGTCTGGTGATACTACCTGATGTTTTCTGTAAAGTATACCCAATCCATCTCCATCTTCGTCTTCCTAATTCTTCCTCTATGGGTGCCTGCCCTGCTCTTTTCCATATTTCCTCACTCTTGATCTTATCTTCCCACTTGATCTTGAAAATCTTCCTATTCACAAATGTCTGGATCTTCTGAAGGGATAAAGCACCAACCCACAGAATAAAGAACGTGGCAAAAGAAATTAACAAACTAAAAACTTCACTTGTGATTGAAACTGCACAGAACAGAGCAAAGCTCACCAATGACATTGGTGAAGGAAGTGGATCCTTGGAACATGAGCATGGACAGTGGCAGCAGGAAGTGGTAGCTGTTGATGGCCAGGGCTGTCAGCAGGTTCAAGATTTGTTTAGTGACCTGGAGAAGGAGATAAATAAATACAAGAATAAAGTTTGCGTGTATAAAGTATATCAGCTCCACTCTCTACCACAAACAAAAAAAAAAGAAAAAAGAACAGAAAAAGACACCCCCAAAAAGAGAAAAGAAACGATCGATAAATAATGAAAATTAAATGAAATTACTGGGAATCATTTAATTATTTTTTCCCCCTTGGTAAAGGTGAGTTTCAAAGTATGTAAGTAAATAAAAAAAAAAAAATCCTACATAATACTTTTTTACAAGAATTCAATACACTTTCAAAAGTGCAATTTATTTCAACTTTTCATCAATTGAATGCATGCTATAAGAGTAGACTCATTATTTTATAGTCTATGTTGTTAAGTTAGGCAACTTCATTTCTTCAAACTCACGAACAAAAAAAAAAAATTTGATTGGATGCTAAAAAAAAAAAATCTTAAGCCAGTAAAATCACCTGCAAGCCACTGGGATCCTCTAGCCCTCCGTACACAAAGACAGAGAGCAAAGCGTAGGACATGAAACCCAGCGTGACCATCTCCATCAGGGTGATCTCCCCCTTGCCCCCGTCCAACACCAGAGAGGTTGCGCTGGCCAGCGCCTTAGCCATGTACACAGCCGAAGACACAATGGCTGCCTGACGTGTCACCTTCTCCGCCAGCTGCAGGCGGTGAATAGTGTAGGCGGCGCTAACGCTGGTCAGCTGAAGCAGGGACGTAGAGTAGAGGCCGGTGTTGTGCAGGCTCACCTCACACACTGTGTGCACTGATGACAAGGTGGAGAGCAAAGCAAATCTTAGGGAGCAGTGTGGGAAGGACATTCTTTATAAGCGATCACTAGTCTATATTCCGGTCAGGTCTATGCTGAGAAGAGTAGTGAAGTTCCTTGAAGGCCTAAGAGGAACATAGAGCCAGAGCTTATCCCCGTTTCGGTAGCGTGAAACCAAAGAGATGATTTTTACATCATCTCGAAGACAGGATGCTAGTACTTCCTCAGCAGAATATGCCGGTAACCAATTCCCACCGGGGGGGGGAAATGGCGAAAATTGTCTTTCCCAAGGACACAACACGGTCACCTCCTGAATTCAAACCCTTGACCGCGCCACTTGCTGGGAAGAGTGGTGGGCGTATACTTAGGCCTGCATGCCAATCGGGAACAATGAGAGCCCGACACCTAGGTTTCCTCTGTAATGGAAAGTTACTGGCTTCAAATAGAGAGTGCAAACTTCAGTCATATCTAAAAAATATCTAGGAACAATAGGCCTAGCCAATGAAATTTCAGTAATTTGTTTTCCAGCAAAAATTATTATAAACTCAGTGCTGATTGATAAAGACTGTGTTAATCGCTTGGCTCAACCATGCTTCGACCATGCAGTGAAAAGAAAGGCCTCAATAAGTTCACAATTTCTGTTTCACCACTCACGCTTCTCCAGGGTTAACATGTCCAATTTATAAATACAGCGGTCTCTGCCTAAGAGCCAACTTCGGCTGAGAGCACAGTCACCGTGTTTACCTGGGGGCGGGCTCTTAGGCGGAGACCACTGTAGTTAAACTGTCCTCAAGAAATCGTTATACTCACAAAAAAGCTGGCACCATCAATGCATACATCTTTATGTACTCACAACCACTCGGGCTAACTATAAAGCAGGTTAAACAACTCTTGAAATTTGAGTACATCATTTTTTAATATTACGAAGCCTTTTCCGAAACTGGGATGAAAATTTCTCAGATATAAATATGAATTCCAATGGGAATCAAACCCAATACCCTTCAGTTCATCTCTGATCCCTTATGTTGGTCACATCATCAGAAAATAAAAAAATTAGCATTTATTCCAGGTCACTGGCCAAGAAAAAGGGCACGTGAAAATGATGTCTAAATACAACATCATTTGGCCAACAACTACACTGGACAAAACCATGTTCTGTTGGAAATGTAAACAGCAATGGACTGGTATCATTTACCCTGCTCTCTGCTTTTGAAACTGGGATAAGCTTCAACTATTTGAGTGATATGGGCTTTAACTGCTCAATGGAATGTGCCAGAGTGCCAAGGAAGATTTTTCAAACATGCACGTGGGGGTGGTACAATTGCACCAAATGTGTTTTTTTTTATTTCACTTTTGGGATACATACAAAGCAAATTGGAGAATTCAATGGGGGGTTTTTTATATATATTTTTTCTTTTTTTATTTCGACGCATTTGCGTAGTTGGGCAGTACTAGAGTTAATAGAGGAGCTTCACTTTACTCCACAGTATTAGTGCTTCCAGATGAAGATCTCTTACCTCCTGCCTGCAGCACCAGCAGAAATCCCAGCATCCCCTGAGCATCCACTGATGCTGTCCACAGGCACAGTAGACAGAGCAGGAAGTTGCCACACATCATGGAGTAGAACACATTGAGTGGGAAGATGCCCATGAAGTAATGTCTGACAACTCATTAAGGAAATCTAAAACAAGACATGCGCCTGAAACAAGACAATAGCACATTGATAGATTTGCACATGAATACAACAGTTACATAGTATTAGAAACTGGATGAAAGGAAACGGATGTAGCTGAAAAAGATGACAGACAAAAACAAATAATAATCTAATGTGTTACACTGAAATTTATAGCACAATGCGTTTGCTAATGATACCAAACAAGGAAGTGAATTTGTACTTGGCTTTCTGGTTCACACATTTATAGAACAACCCAGAACGTGCCTAAATGTAATCCCTTTTGTCTTTATCCCACGGCATCTTCTATTTTGTATTTCTTACTAGATATTGAAAGAAGTGAATTTAAAACATTGAAGATAACTTAAGTTGCAAATTTTAAAGTAGGTAACTCTAGACGAGAAAAAAAAAAAAAGGCATGCCAGGCACTTAGTTACCCAAACTTGCTTACATTAACCGATAGTCTATCTGGAGAGAATCATAAAATCAAAATTCTCAGGATTCCTTTGTCTAAAAAGAAAAAAAAAGAAAATAGGAAGGTCACACATTTGGTGGTCAAAATTCACTTATATCAACTAATAGTCTAGAGCTACAAAACTGGCACTTTTAGGCCTCCTGTTGTTGAGACGAAACTCTCTCTAATTTGAAAAGAAACTCGTGCCCCCCCCATTTCATTTTAGCCATTGTGTCATTGTGTACTATATCTTTAACTGATTACTTTTACAAAAAATAAAAAAATACAATTTGTGATTTGCAAACCAGAAATTTGTATAAACTGAAAATTAAATTCCCCTTTTTTTTCTCTTTTCTTAAAAAAAAAAAAAAAAAAACATGTGGCACAAAACAATTTGAATGCAATTGGAAACACTATGTAGTAAAGTCTGGGCAACTGAGGAAAAGGATACTGCAAGTTGTGGGGCATTCCTTGGATCCATATGAAGAACAGGGCCAGTAGGCTACTTACTAGCACCATGGCTAAAACCTAAGGAAGAAAGAAAGGACAGATAAAAATATTTATGTTCTTCAAAGTGGACTTGAATATAGAAGATCTAACATTTTCATTGTGGGCTTCACTTTTACTTTTCTGCTTCCCTTGACTTTCACATTGGTCTACTATCCCTAACTAAGAATTCTCTTACATAAATAAATGTTGGATCCTACCACACTTCAAAGCGAGAGACCTCTCTTTTCAGTCTCAAGTACACCACAGTAAATCTCTACTATGGGCTGAAACTAGAAGAATAACGGGAGAAAGAAGATTCACCATACTGTCCTTAGTTCCACCCATTAAATCTCTTATGTTCCTTCCTCTTTTAATACAGAAAGTTAGTTTGACAATTTATAATAGCTGTCACAGAGTAACAACACTAAACAGAACCAACACTCAAAATTTCTGTCTCTTCTAGGTGAACACACCACAACAACAACAAAAAATAAAGTGCAGAAATATCGAGCATTGGTTTCGTTCAGAGTTGTTACTCTGTGACAGCTACTATAAACTTTTTCAGTACTTTCTAACTTTCCTACAGCAGAACTAAAGAGGCTGGGGACCAATTGGAGTGGGATAGCTAGAACAGCCCAGACACCAACTGGTGCAACGGGCCTTAGTGAGTAAGTACAGCACGCGTACATCTGATCACATTCTGTTCTTATGACTTTTACAAGACCTTCAAAACTTACAGCCATGACAACTCTTCGCTTCTTGAAGGCAAGGACGACTCCGAGTGCAGCAAAGATGGCAATGGCCACAGGAAGGAGGGGCAGGAAGTGTGAGTCAAGACCATAGTCACGCATCACAGGGTAGGAGATGAGTGTGCACACCACTCCACTCACCCAGCGCACATAGATGGCTGTGGTGTACGGCAGTCCTGAGATGAAAAAAACTTTGAATAAAACAGGACAGACATTGTATAGACGTCATGAAGACATAGTTAAGTTCCTTCAAGGCCGATGAGGTTCACAGAGCCGGAGCTTATCCCGGATTTGGTAGCGTGAAGCAGAACAAATGATTTTTACATTTTGACTTCCCCATCAGAATATGCCGGTACCCACTTTGCACCTGGGTGGGGAGAGGAAAAATGGTGTAAAGCGTCTTTCCCAAGGACACAACAGGGTCACCTCCCGGATTTGAACCCTGGACACTTGGATTAGGAGCCCAACACTCTAACCATTCGGCCATCGCGCCACCTTTCAATGTAGACATGCACAGAAATAAATGTAGAAAGTAGTAAGTTTGTTTTATTGTAAAAATAGTTTCCAGGTTTCCTGTGACTTTTCTTTATGAAGAAAGGAACGGCAAATCAATGCAAAGTGCTGAATACAAACCTGAGCTCACATTCATAGGCATATCTTTTTTATTTTGTTGTTGGAATCTTAAACAGTACTAAGTTGTGAATAATCAATAACAATCAATACCATTGAATTAATTTAAAATGCCTGAGAATCTATTTAATACAATCTATACCACTTAACTCACCCAGATATTCGAAGATTTGCCTTATGCTAAGCAGGGTGGCCAGGAATAAGCACATCGATAAGATAAACACAAAATGGGCCTGGAAGAAAAAAGTGAAAATCATTTAAAGAGCACAGTTCATACCATAATGCAAGGCTGCCAACTTTAAGAAGTCAAAATTAGGGATATTTATAGAGAAACAGAAAAATGTGACGTGACACATGTGTAAAATAGCAAAGAAGTGAAAAACAAAATATACTAAGAAATATCTGTAAATTTTTCAAATAAGTCACCATGTACAAATGTAAAGTTTACCTCCTTGAAATTTAAATGAAAGTATTGAAAATCATGTAGTATAAGCAGCAGCAATTTTGAAAACTCTATGTACAGTGAAGTGTAAAAAGTTTCAATACAGCCTTTCAAAAAAGGTCAGGACAGTTGACTGTCATTTAGATAGGAAATACGTGCATTTGACTTGAATAACATATGAACAAAAATCAGAAGAATGATCTGTTTATAACACCTAACATCAAACACTATGTGTTCACATTTTGGTCCAGCATGATAGATCTAATTTTCACAGTTTACACAGACTCCTGTCTTCTTGTAGGGGCAAAATAGCTCAATCGGTAAGGTGTTCACTTTCTAAACACATGGATCTGAGTTCAATTCCCGTCAGTGGCATTATTTTTTCTGTGAACTTGTTGACCTTCATTCACCCCTGGCTCCAACTGGGTAGTGCAGAGTCTGAATGCCAAGCTCTATTGGAAATGAGCTATCAAATCAGAGATCCCGTTAAGGATCTTTTGACAATCTAAACTTGTACAAGAGTAGGCAAGTGCTGCTTTGTTGGACAGAATTTCAAAATTTTAAACTTTTACCTATAACCCTCTCCCTCTCTATCAGACTGCCGGTTGGACTAGTTCCAAACATATTGACCATGTCTTTCCTTAGGAATATAGCAATGATTGAGAAAGGAACAGCACCTCTGGGCAGTGTTGTTTCTAAGAGTCTGCCCAAGCAAAGCAGAACTATAGTGCTTCGATCGTCTGGAAAAGGCGAAAAGAGCCGTACATATTCTTTTGTAGATTGTTATTGAATAGCTTAAAAAGGCTGTGCTTAGTAGTTGGTTGTCTTGTATTCTGCAAGCCTAAAGCTCTGTGTTATGCTTTAAAAGCTGCACAATAAAAACAAAATCATGGCAAGAAAAATATGTCCTTTGAATTTTCAATCTAAAAACAAGAGTCATGCAAACAAAGAAAAAGATAGCCAAAATATTCTTTTACACAGTTTTGGCACCGTTTTTCCTTGGTTAGCCTTTGCCTTGACCTAGCCTAAAATCTGGTCCAAATTGAACCGTCACAATGTTTGTGTAGACCTAGATATTCACGTCACCCAGCTGATCAGCGCTTAATCAAATCTTTCTAGGCGTAAACTTGACTTTGACAAATTTCAAGGATGCAAGTATCATTTGCAGGATGGTGGGACAGCAATGCTAAATGCGAGATTTTCTCGCAAAATGAGGGACGGCGGGCAGCCCTAATAATGCATAGTTTTTCTTCCTTTTTAACAGAAGGAGTGAAAGAGGAAGTCAGAGGGAAGGAGAGTAGATATCCACTTACAGCAGAGAGTAGAGAGAACTGGCCTGGACCGCTCATGGTCACCACATTAATGAGACAGTGGAGCATTGGCCCCAGGGCTACAAACGTGGCCACAGTGAGGGCCACCATGGGCATCTGCACTACATCCAGATTCTCATCTGGAGTGGACTCTGAGCGGAACGAAGACAGTGTCGGGATCAGGTACAGCTGGAGCAACACAAACCTGGAAGGAAGTGAGTTTTTTGGGGGTTAGGATTTAACTTGGAAGCTGTTTTTTTAACTTGTTTATTTTTGCTTAGGAGGGAGACATGAAGCAGATGGGATACACCTGGAGCAAGCTAGAAATAGCAGCCCAGGACAGAGGACTCTGGAGGACTGTTGTCGGCGGCCTATGCTCCAGGAGGAGAGATGGGCATAAGTTATTTTTGCTTTGCTAAATCTGTGGCAATACAACCCCAGCCAAGACTGTTTATATTTGAGTTTTTAATTATTAATTTTGAGACAATACAGAAATAGAAAGGTGATTTCAAAAAATATATGTCAAGCAAAGCCAGCACACATCAAGAATTGGCCATTTCAGCTAATAAAATGCAACATCACCAAGGCATTAGGTCATATGACATAATCACTTATCAATTTTTAATTTTGCCTTTTGAAAAAAAAAAAAAGTAAAGTTCATTCAAGGCCAATGAGGCCCATAGAGCCAGACAGATCTTATCCTGGTTTCGGTAGCGTGAAGCAGAACAGATGATTGATTCGACTCAAGTCTGTCGGAGGTTCACTTCCCAGCAGAATATGCTTGTACCCAATTCGCACCTGGTTGGGCAGAGGAAAAATGGTGAAAAGTTTCTTTCCCAAGGACACAACACGGTCACTGCTGGATTCGAACCCAGGGGCCATGGATTAGAAGCATTCGGCCACTGCGCCACTTTTGCCTTTTAAGTAAGTTCTTTCAAGGCCAATGAGGCCCATAGAGCCGGAGCTTATCCCGATTTCGGTAGCGTGAAGCGGAACAGATGATTGTTATATCATCTCCTAGACAGGACACAAGTCTGTCGTAGGTTTACTTCCCCAACAGAATATGCCGGTACCCAATTCGCATCTGGGTGGGGAGAGGAAACCTGGTGTAAAGTGTTTTTCCCAAGGACACAACACAGTCAACTCCTGGATTCGAACCCTGGACCCTTGGATTAGGAGTCCAATGCTCAGTTCATTCGGCCACCGTACCACGATTGACAAGATGTATCGAAAAAAAAAGACACCCCCCCAAACAAACAAACCAAAAAACAATTCGAATGGCAAAGTGAAAGGAGGTCTCCCCAGGACAGTGGCCATTAACAGTCTGCCCCGCGGGTTTTTGAACCCGGAAGCTTGAATTCAGAATCAGTCCGTCAGTGACACTATATCAAGAGTGCGATAACTGTCTTAACCCATGAGTGTCCACATTTCTAATCTCTGTGGTTTGCTTTATGGTTCGGGATTTCATACTAAGACTTACTTTCCCATTGTTTCGTTTTTTTCTTTCCCCTGTTTCTTTATTATTTCTTTATTACTTGCCTTTCTTATTTTTAGTAATTTGTAGGTCTACCTTTGTCCTATCTTCAATGTCCTGTTAGTTGGCAAACGTTCTTCCACTTTCTTTCCGTTGCACTTGTTCGTTTTTTTCTCAAATTCTTTTATACTTTTCTCTTCGTCCCTATTTACTCTGCGTTACAGCCTTCCTTCTTTTTGCCTAATATTTTTGTATGCTCACTTCTTAACTATCCATTTCAAGAACAGCACTCCACTGGACTCCAGATGCCAAAGAGCAAGACGAAGGCCAAGAACAACACGGAGAAGGACAGTGGAAGGTGAAATGAAGGCAATGGGACAAACATGGGGATCCTTAATAAGGCTAGCGAATGACAGGCTGGAATAGAGGAGCTTTGTTGCTGCCCTGTACACCAACATTGGTGTAACAGGTGTTCATGATGATGATGACTTCATAACTAACAAAACGTCTAGCGCTGGTCTAATTCACTTTATTACTTTGAGTTATTTCATCATAAATTACTCTTCCTTGTTATTTGCACTCCTTATTTATTACACCCTAACTGGTCAGCCCCTACTACATATTCCAGTAATTGGCCAATAATAAGCCCCCCATATCTAGAGATTTGCTCCTCTGTCGCCCTGCTGCGTTTGAGTTTAATTATCGCCTTCTCTCTGTGTACTTTTCAACCACCTTTTCCAGTAACTAAGTTGTGACCAGTACATCTCTTTCTCCCCCCCCCCCCCCTCTCTCTCTCTCTCTCTCTCTCTCTCTCTCTCTCTCT
>JBDFRD010304268.1:0-10537 GCA_039654405.1 Bullina lineata
AGAAGCTCTTGTAAAATTCAGATCTGTACTCATTTTTTTAAATATTAGTATTATTAAAATACAACCAAATCAGTTTCTTCAAAGTTCTGATAATTGTCACTTTTGTAATGCTAGTACAGTGGTCTCCGCCTAAGAACCCGCCCCTCGGGAGACAAGATTACCGTGTTCTTAACTGGATCGGGCTCTTATGGGGACAGATTATATAAGAAAAATTCTGTTTCACGAGAATGGCGGACTCTTACACTTAGGCGGAGACCACTGTATTTAGTGAAGGCAAACCTATCAGCTGTGTATTTTATATCTGTCACTCATAAAGTATTTGTATCGAAGCATTCTTTAGCACATGATAACAAAGACAGTTTCACAAATCATGTGGCTTTCTGGTTGAAATATATGAAACTTTTGGGTGTGATAGATTTAAAATGCAGACACGTCAACTAGGTCTTTGAAGCCCTGTGAGAGGAAAGAAAACTAAATTTAAGTATTTTTTGTATGAAATACATCCTTTCCTTTTTTGGTTGAGCCTCAGCTTTCCAAGTAAATAGTGTATCAGAGTTGAAATTTAGCAACGTTCCGAATTGATGGACTGAGTTCAGCAAAGTGAAGATTGCCGTGGACTTTCTGTAATATATATTAATTTTTTTACTTTGAATTTCTTTGTAACATGTTTTAATACTTATGCTGTATTTCTGTTAATCTGAGTGATTTATTTCACAGCAATTTGTAGGTCATGGAAATGCTGTGAATGAGCTGAAGTTTAAACCCAAAGACAACAACCTGCTTTTATCTGTAAGCAAAGGTATGACATTGCATTGATATCTGTACATTGTAGGACCACAGTGATGCTGTTTTCCCTCCTCCGTTTCTGCTAGCCAATCTTTCTTGCACCATTTACTGTGCCTTGGGGGATCACCTTCGTCAAACTACTCGATCAATGTAGTATTATGTCAAGGAAAAATTACATTATTATGGATTGCAAAACAACAAAAAAGCTCAAAAACATTTTGAAACTCCAAACATGTATTTTCCACCAGAGAGTGAAAATCAAATACCATTTTTTATCAGGTCATTAAGCTGTAGTAAACTAGCATATTTTTATGTGTGTCTTGTCACTTTAAAATTGTCACCCATGGTCTTTAATAACGGTTACCATACTTGGTACAAACTTAACTCAGAGAAATTAGGGAAAAATGAAGAATTTGTGTGTTTATTGTTTATTTTCTCTCTCAGATCATGACCTGCGGGTGTGGAATGTGAAGACAGGTGTATGCGCCATCATCTTCGGGGGCGTGGATGGACACAGAGATGAAGTTCTCAGTGCTGTAAGAATATCCTTTTATTGTTTGTTGTTTTCCTTAGTTGCTTGGGTTTTTGCAAGTTTATGTCTACAAATTATAATTTATGACATGAAATAATTGCCTAAAATGACCTGAATCATTATCCGATTTAATATTGTGATTTTCAATTCTCATTAAATTTAATGATATAACAATGATAGCTTTAAGTCTAAGTAAAGTATTTCTAACTAAGATATTTTCTTCACAAATTTAAAATGTGATTGAAGGCACAGAAACAAAATCAAAGTAAATAACGCAGGAGTTAGCTAGTTATCTTCCTTTTCAGCAGTTGTGATGAAAAAAAAAATTAGGAAAGACATGGCATAGTTTCTGTATTGGAACATGGAAAAAGAATCTTTTCTTTTTATTAATAGATTGTTATATCAACGCAAACATTTTGAAAACTGAATACATCATTCTGTCATCAGGACTTCAACCTGAGCGGAACAAAAATCGTGTCTTGTGGAATGGACCACTCTCTCAAGATATGGAACTTGGAGAAGGAAGAAGTCAAGAAAGCACTTCAAGACTCCTACTATTACAGCTCATCAAAAACAGATACGTGAGTATGCATAAACCACCTTGACATTAGTGCTCTTGGCTTCCGTCTTGGATCGTAATCTGCCACTGGCTCCTCATCATACACAGCGCATTGGGTGCTTGTAACTGATTAATGAAATCTTTCACTTATACCCAGCCAAACAGACATATAATTATGCTTATACTTCTAACTGGTTAATGAAATCTTTCACTTATATCCAGCCAAACAGAAATATTATAATGCTTATGCTTGTAACTGGTTAATGAAATCTTTCACTTATATCCAGCCAAACAGAAATATTATTATGCTTATGCTTGTAACTGGTTAATGAAATCTTTCACTCATACCCAGCTAAACAGACATATTATTATGCTTACACTTCTGACTGATAAATGAAATCTTTCACTTATATTCAGCCAAAGGGACATATTATTATGCTTGCGCTTCTAATTGGTATGAAATCTTTCACTTATAACCAGCCAAACAGACATATTATTATTATATTATGCTTGCGCTTCTAACTGGTTAACAAAATCCTTCACTTATAGCCAGCCAAACAGACTCATTATTCTGCTTCCTTAGAGGTAAATGATCCTTTATATCAAGTGTAGAGTTTCATAAAAGGGCATGAGTTAGAGATGTTCCGATTAGCTCGTATCTGAAAAGGTCTGGTGAACTTTGATTCTTTAATACAGATACAAATTTTCATTTCAGCCCATTCCCCACAGAATCTTGTCACTTTCCTGACTTTTCCACACGAGACATTCACAGAAATTATGTAGACTGTGTGCGCTGGCTTGGCAATCTTGTTCTCTCAAAGGTAAGTCAGGAAAATACGCGATTACAAATGTAATTGATACTCAAAGAGTAATTTCAAAGGAAAATACGCGATTTTAAATGTAATTGAAACTTAAAGGGTAACCTTTGAAAATAAATTGCTTAACTTTTCTAGGTAACTGTCTTTTAATTTTGTCTTCAGTTTTTGTGTGCATGTTTTTCATAATCACAATCTGTCATTAAGATGGGAGAATTATGTCTAAGAACCTTGTTGAATATTTCAGTCATGTGAGAACTGCATCGTGTGTTGGAGGCCAGGTGGTCACCATGAATCTCCCAAGCCTAAAGCTGATGACAAAGACAGTGTGTGGGTCCTGCACAGGTTTGAGTACAAGGAGTGTGAGATTTGGTACATGCGCTTTTCTCTCGACTACAATCAGCAGGTCAGTTGAACAGAAAGTTTTGTGCAATGTTTACTTATCCCTGTTAATGGAATATTGAAACATTCGTTATGTCGAAGTTTTGGCTGATGTTAAGTGTGAAGCTTTTTTCTTTTCTTTTTTTCTTTTCTTTATAGGAATATCATTCCATGAAATAGAACTGCACGCATAGTGATAAATTTTAATTTGCCTCAAAATTTCATTTTAGTTTTTAATTACTTTTACTTTTACAATAGATGTCAAGAGTTGAGACAGCTTTTGGTTATCTTTTTATTGAAATTGATAATCACTGACCCAAGTTCCAAATGTGCGCGTGGACTTCTGTAAGTTTAAATGCATGCAATAGGATCTAGGAATTGGGGAAAAATTAAAATGTAAGGTATCTCGTTTTTCCTTCATTTCCTAATACACTGTATCATATGTTATTGTTTGGGCACAGGTTAATCATGGTGTTCATTTCCAAGAAAATCCTTCTTGGTGGTCAAGAAAAATGTATGCAAAATTCTTTTGATTTTGATCATCAAATTTTAATGATAAATATCGTTGTTTTACTTTTAAAAGAAATATTCTCACATTCTGAGCAATAGTTGTAATCAAACAGCTTGTTTTTTGTTGTGAGCAGCTTTTGAAAATACCTTAGAATTGAAATCTTGATTAATCTTGTCATCGTCAGTCAATCAAACAGCTCCTGTTGGGCCCAGTGGCACTAAGGCTAGCAACAAAGGATCTCGACCTCTGTTTGTCTGGGCTATTTCTGTGAGACTCCTCCAAGTGCACTCCGTGACCTTCTTTGTTCTGTTTCCACTGTTGTTCTCCATGTTGTCTTGGCCTTTCTTGTCTTTTCCATCCTCCCTCTGGGGTCCAGAAGAAGGCTGTTTGCTGATAGAACCTGTCACCCCTCCTTGTCTCCCAATCAGGGGTCGTAGCACTCTAGAATCTCCTAAAATCTCCTAGAAGAAAAAAATCCTCCTAGAATCTCCTAGAATTTTTCCTTTTCTCCTAAAATCTTCTAAATATTTGGCAGACTTGCCAACTTCTGATATAATTTATTAATTTTCGTAGTCAAAATTGCGAAACCGGAAATGTACGATCGCCAAGTAGTGGGGCAAGTAATTGATTGAAGTATTGAATTATTTTTACACCCTTTTTACAAACGTTCTTTATTTATATTTAATTAGAGAGCAATCTAGAATTTTTTGAAAACCTAGAATCTCCTAGATATTTATAGGCCCATAGTGCTACGACCCCTGCTCCCAATCCACCTCCAGCATTTCTTTGCTGACAGTCATTAAATAATGTTGCAATGTGTTTTGCAGATCATGGCCCTGGGGAATCAAGTGGGACACATTTTTGTGTGGGACTTGGATGTGGAGGATCCCACCCAAACCAAGTAAGGAGAACACAGAGAACAAGAATTCATGATGTTTCAATAACATTTTTGTTCACATTTTTCAATTTTCGTACAAGATCTGCTCAACTTTCAATGTTTCATTTTGTTCAATTATAAAATAGGGTCTGCCGAGAAGCAAACAAAGCAAGTAAAAAAATAACAGTGAGATGGAATGCTTCTGATGGTAAGAACGTCACAAAATAAAACAAAATCGTATAATGGGTCTTCTCTTCATGTTTTTGTTTTTGTTTCGCATAGAAGACAGTAATTGTCGATGCATCTCGATTTTTTTTTTGTGACGTTCTTACCATCAGAAGCATTCCACCTCACTGTTACTTTTTTTTCATTTTGTTCAGCTGTACATTTTCTGTACAAGTCCCGGCATTGTGCCTCACTTTATTTAGTTGCAAATAGGTACTAGCATAAATGTATTATGCTGTCAAAACTGGACTGAGACATTTCGGCCTATTAGATGTTGAAGGAACTTAACGATATGCTTTACAAATTGTCTCAATTTATCTCTTGCTGTCACTTCAAGAAACATTCACTTAGTAATATGCAAAAACTGAATAAACATTGAAAGTATTTAGAAAAAAATTCCCTTGTGAGACAGATAAAATATTGAAAAGATGGAAAAAAAACTTGGAAGGAAAGGAAATACATGTACTGTTTTATGTGCGATTTTTTTTTTTAGAAGGGCAAGCTTTGATAAGATCTGCACATTACTCGTGTATTTTTTGTTCAGAGTATGATCATTTTTTATTACATCAATGTTCAGATTTTGCTTGACACTTGAGTGTGTATTTTGCTTTTTTTTAAACTTCTTTTTTTGGCTTCAGGTTCACCAAATTAGCTCATCACAAGTGCAATTCTGCAATTCGCCAGACAGCGCTGTCGAAAGATGGAAGCATTTTGCTGGCTGTCAGTGACGATGGAAACATCTGGAGATGGGACAGAATCAAATGATGGACAGATTTTCATCTAGTGTTGTCTGTATATTTTTTACTACAATAAAACGCAATTCTATAACAAGCTTGCTCATTTCCTGGTTGTTCGTGAGTTTGTTCATGTAACCAGTTACTTAAAAATAGTAGGCACTTACATCGCAATGTATGTGGCGCGGTGGTTGAATGATTTGAGTGTTGGGCTCCTAATCCAAGGGTCCAGGTTTCAAATCCGGGAGGTGACTGTGTTGTGTCCTTGGGAAAGACATTTTACACCGTTTTTCCTCGCCCCACCCAGGTGCAAATTGGGTACTGGCATATTCTGCTGGGGAAGTACTAGTAAACCTACGACAGGCTAGTGTCCTGTCTAGGAGATGAAGTAAAAATCATCTGTTCCTCTTCACGCTAGCGAAACCAGGATAAACTCCTGCTTTATGGACCTCATTGGCCTTGAAGGAACTTTTTTTTACATCACAATGTAAAGCAAAGAGGCTGAACTGCATTTACCTTTCAGTTTTTTCATCACCTCTGTTCAATGAAAGTGCAAACCATTCAATGTTTTTTTTTTCTTTTTTAACAGTAACAAAGATGGGGGAAAATTGTGGATGCCTTTATTTTTGTCATTTAGGTAATTTTTTTTTAATGGATTGGCTATCATACCTTTATACTAAAATCTATGTAGTTGTACATGATACGTATAGTGTATGTGGTGCAAATGTTTAAATTTCTAAACTTTTGCAAGTACAGAGTTTTTTCTGGAGGTTTTCGCTGGTACATGTATAACATTGGAGCAAGCTTTCACTGCATGAACTGGCTATGAAACTCATAGGAAGGTGCCTTCAAAGCTTGATACACTTGGTATGGGGATGGGCACATACATTTTTACATGAAGCCGATTTGCGCTTTTGCTACCCTCAGTGTGGGGATCTCACAGCAGAGGATGATTCCCAAATAGCATGTAGGGTCTTTTTTTTTGTTTGATTTTTTTTTTAAATTAAGTCATGAATTATTAGAAAAGTAATTACTTTTTAAAGTACAAGGACCATTGTATGAATGAGGTGGACTGGACAATACACTTGGGAAAAATGCAAGATTAACGCCCGGTTTCCATGTGTATGTAATGCGTATTGCCCTTTTCCATGTGTGCGTGTATATTAATATGTGTGATCTGTCAGAGTTCTTTTGGTACTGTAAGTGCAACTCTTAACACATCACAGTTTGGTATACACAGAGCTATGGCTCCTTGCTGGTCTAGATATGCCAGAATGTGGAAACAGGAAGATGAGGTTGAAGACATCGCAACTATTGAACTTTTGTATTACATGTACTGTCTAGGAGATGAAGTAAAAATCATCTGTTCCGCTTCACGCTACCGAAACCGGGATAAGCTCCGGCTCTATGGGCCTCATTGGCCTTGAAGGAACTTACTTTTACTTTTTACTTTATTACATGTACTACCTTATGAGAATGAAGAAAAGACAACACAGGTGGTGGGTACATGAAATATTGCAACAAAAGAAAGCGTTTGGTGTGTACCACCATCTTGTGAAAGAATTACAAAACTCGTGTCATTTTGCGACTATAGCTTGTCGAAAACACAACTGCAGAAACACGTGATTCTTGGAAATGCCCCGGGAATTTCTAGCTTCCAGTGTCAGTATAACTGTGTGATGCATATATATTCGTTCGAATACCCATCACTCATCACTCACACATGGATACGCTTTAGTTAAATTTCCATGTAAATGTTTGTGCATTACGTACACATGGAAACAGGGCTTAACACAGTAATCTCCCTGGTCCATGTTTGAGATCCACTTAAACACTACTCACCACAAGCATCTGGAACAAGCTGAACATGCTACAGATTGTCCCACCTCTCCTCATGCATTACCTGTAGGGTATGAAATGTGAAGCCAGTTGTCATCAGTGCTGTATTCATTTCTTGTTCCCCCTTTTCATGCAGGAGGTATGGGTAGCATTAAGTAGGCATAAAGTATGAAGTTTTGATTAAAAATTAGTGTATTTTTGCAGAAAAGGTCGAAAAGTGAAAATGCTTAGAAATCAGCCACTGCTATAAGGAAAGCAAAATGTATATGGAAGCCTTCAATTATTGGCTTGGGTGAACAGGTAGGCCTACAAAATGTATTTCATCTGCAAATTTTATGCCAATCACGAGTAAAAAGAGTTATCCAGAAGATCACAAGGACAAACCAACGTTTTGACAGTTGCTGTCTTCAATGGGAACAACTAGTGAAAAAGAGTAATTACAACAAAAACGATCACACAGAAGGAGAATAGAAGAAGATAATGAATAAGAATAAACTTAGATTAAAGTCATGCAGAGTCTTGATAGAAGAGGAAGGTATTTCAATAATTTCATGTAGGCGCTATTGAAAACAATACAGACTGAAATCAAAGTCAAAGTGGAGAAAATTTCTTTATTACTGAGGAAGAGCAAATGACTCCATTGTCATATCGCATACACAACAAACTACATACTCTGTGCTTCCGTCACATTAAAAGCTCAGTTTCCTCAAAGAACATCTCATCACATACCGGGTAATTGAAGTAAAGACATAAGACCATTGTTGCAAAAATCATGTATCAAAATGAGAATTGACTTAGCATTTTTTTTTGCAACAATTTAAATAAACATTGCAAATGCACAATTACTATCACATCTCTCTAAACTATGATTATGCAATATAAAATACGTAGAAAATTGTAGTATGTCCAGCTGAAAGAGTTAAAGTTGAGAACAAACTGAAAGAATTATGCAACTAATTTTTTGAATCCATCTGCTTTCATAAACAGTTTATACTGGCAAAAATTTAATTCTTTTCTCAACTTTACTTATCTGTTCTCATGACAGACCTCAATATAAAAATAGAAAAGTATTGGCCTATAAATTGAATTACTTTTAGAGTAGCTTCATAAAGACTGATTGGTGAACTAAACATCCATATGTGTTACCAATGTCACAAGGAAATGCCTTCATATGGAATAGCTGCCCAAAATATCAAACTTAAGAGGAGATAATACGACAGTTCAGCTAGATGCACACCACTGTTTAAAAACTACTTCATCACAGTATCTGATACACACACGAAAGTCGATAAAAATTTGACAAATTACAAAGGTAACATTCATTTTCTGATGTACTGATTATAAACAAATTATTGCTATTCCATCTCTCTATCTCTTCTCTCTCTTTCCATCTCTCTCCCTCCCTCCCTCTCTCACACACATTAACCAAAACCATAACTCTTTGATTATCAGATGAAATAAATAAAGACTGCCCAACAGAATCTTCCCCACAGCAGCATTCATTTTTATATGCAGAGACAATTTTTTCTTTGATGTGGTCAAAGTTTTGCTTTTGCCTTGGTAACATCAATGAAGGGCTTTGGCAGTGGATACAGGCCCAAATCACGCTTGAATTCCATTACGTCTGTGACAATGGTTGGCTGAAAACAAAAGACAGGTTACTGACAGTAAACAAAAGACACTGGTCCCAATTACAGACATGCCAACTCCATTTGAGGTTGGGACTAATCATGAGCTGAACTCGCAGTAAAATGAGAACCCAATTTTATCATGTTCAAAGATACACCAGAGAAAGAAGAACGCAACGGCATTGAGATTTAAAAGCTTATATCCTCGCCGTAATTTCTGACGGCGAACTCGTAAAGTTGGCATGTCTACAATTAAGAACTTAGACTTAGAGAAGATAGCTCTGACACTCGCATTACCCTATAACTTTCCAGTGATCGCCTGCACAATGCACACAGCTAATTCCTTAGGATTCACTCCTTGAATGTACTAAGCATTCATGTAAACTCTCGAAAAGCCTGTCAATTCTTCAATGGAGCAAGCATCAGCTGTCAATTGTGGGTTCACCCTGTTGATTCAGGCCTATTTCAAGTTTCATTACATTCTTATACTTATAGTAGCCAAGCAAAAAACAAAATTCCATTTCTGTATTCTTCAAGAATCACAGTCATAGTCATAGCATCTTTCAATACAAAAAAAAAAAAATTTTTTTTTAATCTTTGAGTTTGCCCTTTCTTTAGAACTCACCACAGGTAGACCTGGGGATGCCAGCAGTCCGTCTTTTTCTGGGCCACTGCCTTCAGGTTGTGCTGAGTCTAGGGAGTCAACTGTTGGTCCCTCCTGACCTTCTGGTTCAGAGATCACATGAACAGACAGCTTGTGTCGGTGTGGAGCATCAAGTGCTATGTTCTCCTGTAAATAAAAGCCAAGTCAAGGTGAAACCATGAATACACACTGTCTCATAATAAGAAACAGATGTATAATCTGAATAGAATACCTTGTCAAACCTCAAAAAGGGTTCTGAAAATATTAAGACTTATTCTAGATAATAATTGCAATTGAGAAGCTGGTTTTCTGCAACACTAAAATCTGTAGTTTAAAATTTACAGCCAAACCAGTCTGTGATTGGCTGAATTTGGTGCTCCGGATAGATCTAGTATAAGTCAGTAAAATGACCACAAAACAAATGAGCATATGTGCAACAGATTCTAATGGAAAGTACACTATATTATATTATGAAATGTGTTTCACACATGGAATATACTCTGTAGTGGAGAAAAACACCCCAATTATTACCTTACCCAGATAAAAATAATGGCAAACAAATTCTGAGACAATAATCATAAGAATACACTGCGCATACGATCATTGTTAACCTTTTAGGGACTTGAATAATTAAGTATAATAATGAGCAAAACCTGAACAATATAAAATTAGTTACATAATAATGGCTTTCCCAAAGTAAGAACACTAAGCCAACTGGTTATAGTTACGTTCAGAGTTCTTACTTTGCTATTACAGTCGAACCTGCCCAAGACGGACATGGAAGGGAACGGGAAAAAGTGTCCGTCTTGCGCAGGTGTCCGTCTTTGGCAGGAGTTCTGTCGGTTGGTTTCTTTGTTTTCCGCAGGTCCGATATCACCAACAAATTAGGCAGGGCCATTGCAGGGGCGGGGGAAATGGGAGGAAGGGGCACTTTATAGGGGAGAGGGTGGGCGGGGGCTGCAATAGTCTTTAATAGCCAAGAGTATTTCATATTAAGCTGATTGGTT
>JBDFRD010304377.1:0-10537 GCA_039654405.1 Bullina lineata
GACAGGACTGAGGCCTTGCAAGTCTGAGCTTTCTTGCGTTAGTTCTTATTGCGGTGAGCTGAGATTCACTGACATTGGAATGATCTGACAGGTGGAACATGTACAGATTTTTAAAATATCATTATCTTTGGCATTTCAATATAATCTCTGTATACTTTGATATGAAGTATAACATTACTGTGCACCCATGCATACTTTAAATGGAGGTTTCACTGTATTGTCAGACTGCCAAGTAATGAACGCTCGCGCTGCAAGTCTTGTAAGGGGACAAAGTGTTTGTTTCAAGTATGGCAATGACTTTAGATAAACGCTATATACATGAAAATAATAAATGCCATTTTTGTGTTTAATTCACTCCAACTTCAAGGGAAAATGTTGGTTTTGGGCACCAGGGGATACACAGAAATTCGAACCGGGGACACTCCAGTGTCAGCTCACTGTTTGACATCCTACGCCCGTCATCCCAATGTAACCTTCATGCTGTGGGATAATTGCGAATTAACGACAATGTAACAGGAAAAGTTCCCCATAAAGGATGTATCACGGATTTTATAAGTCAAAGTCCTCGTAAAGCATGGTGAACGAAGTTGTGTACCTCAGTTCCCCACAAGTAATGCTTAAAACAGTGTGCATTCCTTGTTCCCCACAGCGGTTCCTCCTAATACATGTATATGTATCGTTTCATGCCACATCTGCTGGCTTACAAAAGCTGAAACGCGATCTTTTTGTTGCAAACATAGATCCATTTCTATCGCTTTCGACTAGTTTTACTAGAACTTAGACTAAATATGCTGTATTTTCCCATGGCCCTCATAACTCACCATTTTTCAAGTGGTCCTCCCTTGCCATGCCTTACAAGTATGTGTATGTGTGTGGTCAATATGAGTAGCTGTCTACGTACCTGCAAGAACAACTGAATTCGTCAGTAAAATAAATAATGGGCGATCATCCTTGAAATTATAATCTGATGATTCAAATCAGAGTTATATCCCATATTTTGATTTCATGAAAAAAACAACTTTATGCTAAAATTAGCCTGCTGCTCCATGTGGTCAGGAGATCGGTGTGGTTCGAAAGCGTTATCCAATGAAATTGTTGATAAATTTAGAAGCCGGGGAAACTTTGCCAGCTGGCCTCTTGTATGCCAAACTTAATTAAAAAATTTGGGTGCGGTTATCCTGTCTGGCTTCTATAAATCGCTAAAACTAATGTGTTAAATCTGCGAAGGATTGATCTTCCCCAAATGTGCAAGCAGCCTTGGATAAAGTCATGAGCGTATTTTGATGCAAATGAGTAATTTCACAATATTATAAATGCTGAGAGCATGTCCATTCTTAAAATAGCTTTAAATCTTTGTTTTAACCAAGCACCTTCTCTAAGATTTGAACATTTTAACCTCATTTACTTGTTTGTTTACTTGATCTGATTTCTTCAAATTTGAAGGAAAGAAACAAATCATATTATATATAGATCTAGATCTATATCTAGATCTGTTCAGATAGTACATTTTTCGTCCAGTTCAAACTTTCACTTTTAGTGAAACTGAAACTTATGCTTGAGAACAACTATTACATAATACAATGTAGATCTTGAGTCTACTGTGACCACAGATCTGCTTGCCGTGTTAGCTGGTCTTTGTTTGGCCTCCAAAATCTTTACCTTTGACATTATTGCGTGGAAGTATCTGGCAAACAGTTACAAAAACACAAGCGGCGCAGATTTGTGGAACAAAACGTTGGAGAGAGGACTGATAGACTGACAGTCATCGCACTCGGCATTTTGTGATTGTGTTGTGGGTGCTTCATCGCGACAAACGGAACGCTCGACCAAGAATCTGGACTCTATCTCGCAGAAAAAAAAAGCTTTTTATCATAAAGTGATACCATCTGATCTGTGACTATAACTTTAGGTGAGTGGTGATGCTTTTATCTTATAATTTTTGTGTTTTTTGCCATGTTTTCTTTACTTTACATTCATTGCTGCTATTACTATTAGAATCTATGATGAGTGATGAGTTTGATTCTAGCCTTGAGGCAAGGCCTCGGGCCTGGGCCTAGAATCTGATTGACTCTAATTCGTTTTGTCATTCAGTCATTCAATTAGCCGTAATAATTATAGACCTTATGACTATGTCTAGATCTAACGTGTGTATAATACTATTATTCAGCTGTGTTAGATCTAGATGAAAAAAAAAAAGAATCCCATCATCATAGTCATGGCCATGGTAGGCTATGACTGAGTGATTTTAAGCCAAGATAGCATCACAGAATTCCCACAATTCTCTTCTGTTCAGTTTGCTTTAGGCTTTAGGGTTTTCCTGAAAATATTTTCTACGGCTAAGGCTCTTCGTTCCATGCCATGGAAGGATTTCCGAACGCGGTGTCATACCCCAAGTAACTAAAGTAGGCTTTCTTTGGTGGGGTAGGTTTATAAAAAAGAGGGGCCTTACCCCTAACCCTAACTCTTACCCTATCACTAACCCTTACCCCTAACCCTAACCCTATCAGTACCACATCACTAGATCTAACCCTTACCCCTAACCCTTGAATTCTTGCAATGCCACCGCGTTCAAAAAACCTCCCCATGCCATAGATAGAGGAGCCTAGATAGGATCTACATCAACTACAGTCCTCCATTGCACTCGGTTCTTGGCTGACTTTTGTCATTGTGTCTGCTTCAACCTGCCATCTTCCCTCTTGAGTTCAGCCTCAGTTTCTCTTTTCCAGCTATTTCTGGGCCTTCCTTTTTTCTTTTTCCTTCAGGATTTCGGATCAGGGCCTGCCTAGTGATGCTGGCACTGAGCTTCCTACTTCCTGAGTGCCTGGCCAATCCATCCCCCCGCTTTCATATTAATATATTTGCCTCGCAACCAGCTTTCCCCTGTCATTTCAAAGGCTTTGCCACAGCACTTTTATTTTATCAGGCCACCTGATGTGAAGGATTCATCTTACACATGATCTTTTGCTGTGTAACCAGCACTGCATTGGAGCTAAAGTCACATATTTTTGAGCCCAGATGAACTCAGGTGGCCCAGATTTTCTTTAGCATGACAAAGGCTTCCCTAGCCTTGCAAATCCTGCCTTGCTGTGACATCTCTATTATTAATGACAGTGTTGTGAATTTCATAAAAGAAAATGCTTACTGAGGGACATGAAGGCGAAGATACAAAACGATTTTACCCAAAGTAAAGATTTTTAAAAAAATTCTGAGATTCATTGTGGTGTTGTTGGTGCTGTTCTTGCATTTTTAGATTCCAGTTAAAAGTGAAAGAGGGAATGATAAAATTATAATGCTAATGATGGAGGATGTGATGGTGAAGAGAAGAATACGATGATGATGGAGGTAGTCATGAAGAATGTTATATGATGATAGGCCTCCGTCGGTCAGGTCTGACAATGGATTGTACACCGTATGATTGGATTGAATAACAGTGCCTGTGGCTGTGCAGACCTATGCATGAAGTGACACTCTTTGTTGCATGGGTCGCAGGTCTGTTGGCAATGTTCAGAGCCTTCCTGCGCATTCTTTTGTTTGTTGCTGTAATTTCATCTTTAAGCCTGGGCAGTCTCAGAGTCTGAGTCGTGATGATGATAATAATGATAGACATGAATGTGAGGAGGATAGCGCAGGCTGGTGGGAGTGTTGATGATTATTATGGAGCCACATTTCGTCATTGCAACTGAATCAATACAAAATCTACCATCGTGTATTTGGTGAGAGGCTGATGTCGCCCTTGAACTATTGACTGACAGTGAGTCTTCATACGTTTACATACACACTCACACACAGCACAAATTCCACACACTTAAGTGTAACTCAAACACCAAGCTCTACACAAACGTTCACGCTTCTCTGTTTCAATGACTGAGGTGCAAGAAAATACGATGAACCTCGGATGTAGCAGGTTATGGGGACCAGCCTAATATCCTCGTTGAATTTGAGGTCTCGTTGAGTACAGGCTCATTAGGAACAGTGTGTACAGAGTGGGCCTATGTAGGCCTAATCTTTGCACCTCAATGAAGTCAAAGCATGTCTTCATAGTGTGCAGAGCTTCAGTGCAATAAACTGAATTTGATTGACCAATTAAATTGTCATGGCTGATGGAAAAACAATAGCCACCCCCTACCCCTCTTTTTCAATGCAGGTCCATGTCTCAGGGCTAGATCTTCTTCTTCTTCTTCTTCTTATCCCATAACCCTCAAGGGTCGTAGGGACGCTGCATGGCTGAACTGTTCATTTTTCATGCAGTGAGTCTTGGGTGTAAATAGCCTGGCGGCGCATGGCTAATAGATATCTATTCAATGTAATTATAATTCATATAATATTATTATGTGTTCAACTTAAGACACAAATTGAGAGCTATTGACTCTCTGCAAGGATTTTGGTGAAAATTAACAATTTTATATCATGTCCATTATTTTCCAATTTGGAGAAAACGATCAAGTATCATTAATATAAACTTTTTGCTATTTAAAATCAAGCAGGAAATTAATTGAAAATGTCAGTGCTCGTTGAAAAGTACAAGCGTAAAAATATATATGTGTGGTAATTCCCTAATCATTCAATTAAGTTTTTGTTTTTATAATTAACATTGGTAAAGGAAAAAAAAAAGGGGGGGATCTCAGAGTTTTGTACACATTTTCAACATGTTTTCTAGCTCAATTGGAGTTCTATTTTTGTAATATATATTTTGTGTTCCTTACACTTATGGGATAAAAATGTCAATTTAGATCTAGTTGCTTTTTTCCCTGGAAATTATTTCCCCTTGCTGAAATATCATGCCCTAATGCTTTATTATACAAGTGTATCAATTATTTTATGCTTTTATGAGCAAGGGTAGTTTGGAGGAACAATGTATTGCATTGAGCCATTAGCCTTTGAGACCATCAAGGCAAGCATTTCAGTTTCCGTTTCAGTTATTTTTATTTTACAAAAATTAAGGGGCCACATTATTATAATTATTCATTTATAAACTTCAAGCTTAATTTTGATAGATCTACCACTTCTTGAATTTGAAAAATAGTCCAAATTGGCCCCGAAAAGGAACCATTGGAAGGCTCTGTGTTTTCTACCACAAAAACAAAACAGGAAAGCAACAACACACACACACACACAAAGAAACTACATCTAATAAAAGCATGTTAAACTCATTTCTGGCAAGCCATCAGCATGCTGTCCGTTTGTTTTATTGTCATACTCATCCCCAACAAAGTTTCAGATTACTTTCACTTCCTTGATTCATTCCTTTTGATAGTATCTCATACAGTCCAACACGCATTCGTCGAACTCCGTTGGTTGAGAATTATTGTTCGACCAATCCGTGTTTCAGAGAATAAGTGAGCAACAACTCTGTCTTTCACGCACTGTGACTTATTACACTCGCAATCGCAGACCTCAACAGTCACATCTCATGGACTGGTCCATTACTACGGCTGACTGGTGTTGGTGGGATATGGTACCGTTCATTGCCAATCCCTACATCAGTTTGGGCCATGTTCTCTAGTTTTTGACAATTTTCTGACACTGTACGGCTCAAGCGTTTTCGGCACGAACGTCATTACAAGTTTCATTCTGGCGTTTAGAAGTAAAACTCAAGAACATTAAAAAGTTGGACCGGAAATTATAGTCCGAATGCCGAATACAATAATAACATGTAGTTCGTAAGAGTAACTAAGAGACCTTGAGAAACGCCCACAATTGTTCCTTTCTTGCTCCTGTTGAAATACACGTGTTGTCAATTTATAGGAATGGAGTTGGTCTGGCGAACGATTCAAGTAACAAATGGGCACAATATTCCACAAAGATCTAGATCTAGAATCTAGATTTCTAGATCTAATCATACTCAAACTTTGTCTTTTTTTTCAAATTTTCGGAGTTGCTCTCAGTCAGGCTGAAACCATTGATAATTTATGATAGGCCTACATGTACATCTAGATATCTAAACGTAATCTCGACTGTAGATCTGTCTCAAACTTATTTAGATCTCAGTTATGGTGTGTAAAACTGACAATAATTACTATTTCAAAATTATCCATCATCTTGGGTAGGATCCCCTTTTTTGTATCTTGGGCAAGATCTAAATATACACACATTCTTTTTTAATCAATTCATTGTGGACCTAGATCTACATGTGTGAGGATAGGGCACTACTTCTTCTTCAAATGTCAGGCCTGGTGCAAGCCAGCCAGATGAACTTGTTGTTGGACATTAGTCATTAGTTTGCTTGTTGAGAAAAGTATTCAGACTGTCAGTGTATAATATTCGTTGTCTGCCTCTGCTTCTTTTTTCTTCAATTTTGTTCACAGAGTATGAGTTTTTCTAGTCCTTCTTTTCTGCTAACATGGCCAAAAAAATTCAGTTGTCTTTTTCTTTTCTGGGCACTACTAGCGAAGTATAATTTCAAGTGAATTGTCAAAAGGTCTGGGAGTTCTCAGGTGTCAGAACAAACATCCTGGTTGTGGGTGTGAAGGCGGTGTTTGTAATCTTTTCATGAAAAAGAACAAACAATGACAGTTTATAGGATTTAATCCCTGCTTGCTTGATTTGTTTTGCTTTTGATCTTTACTAGTTAGGTATGCATTGTCATGTTCCAGTTGTGTTAATCAAATGGAGCCTATGAACAAACCCAAAAATACTTTTTATGTATTAAATAAATGCTTTATTTATTTATTTATATTTTTTTTCCCCTTAGTTTTCTTACTTTCATAATAAATAGTCTTCGTGTCACTGACCCATGATCAGTGGGGAAAGTATTGTGTCATGATCCATGGACTAAAACTGAACTCTGAGATGTTGCTCAACGATTGATTATGAATTTTGTGAAATCAAATCGTGCATTTAGTATAGGACCATTCGGTGGGATTTCTCTTCTCCTGAATGTATGGCCCTACCATACTTCAAGTATGACATGTGGAATACAATCACATCTCTGTACAAAGATAACTCATGATCTACATGAACTACAAATTCCACTGAAGTGTGAAAGAGCTCATCTGAAACCTGTAAGTATCATTGAGTAAGTGTGAAATTTCTATTATCAAATTATCAGTATCATACAACAAATAATATATTATCAAACTGGATGTCTCCCAGCTCAACATTTTTGTCCTTTTTCTAGTCTTACCCTGGAAAGACGAAAATAAAAACAATAACAATATAATTTTTGGTTGACAGGTCAATATGGCTCACAACAGTGCTTCCCCCGAAAAAAAGAAAACAAAGGCCTCATCAGAGTTGACTGAGTTTGAAGCGCTATTTCCTGAGCTGCTGGAAGACATTGGTAAAACTGCCAAGCCACATCCAGAAACTGCTGATGCAATGGCGTGGTTTAAGAAGGTAATTTCAGTTTTCATTAAGGCTGTTACCTGATGCTTTCTTGACACACTGTATGAAAACAACAAGTCCACAAACTACATGCTTTACATAACACAAGTTTGGAGCTGCACACTTAGTTTTGCTATAGGGGCCTAGTTTCCCATTTTATAGTGTGCACTGGGAACATGCACAGGGCCCTGCTGTTCGATGACTGAAGAAATATTGAAAAAAAAACCAACTAATGTCATTGATTATAAACTACTCAAGTAGTAGGAGTGTACTTCCTTCAAAGTCCGTGACACCTATAGAGCCAGTGCTTATCCCTATTTCAGTCATGTGAAGCAGAAAAGATGATTTTTATATCATCTCTTTAACTGTCGTAGGTTTTCATTGCCAGCAGAATATGCCTTTACCCGTTTCGCACCTCCATGGGGAGAGGAAAAAATGTTGTAAAGTGTATTTTCTAAGGACATAACCAGGACCTTTGGACATAAAATATGCTTGTCTTGTGTTTGAATATGACTTTATGATTACATGGTCTCTTCTCTGAAGCTTATACATGTAATCATACACGTTATCTGTAATAATACATGTACAGTTTACATTGTTTTGTTTATTTGCAGATGATTGAATACAATGTTCCTTTTGGGAAAAAGAACCGAGGTTTAGCGGTGGTGAAATCATACAGACATTTAGTGAAGAACCCAACAGATGATGATCTCAGGCTTGCTCGAATACTAGGCTGGTGTGTGGAGTTTGTAAGTATCTGTCTTTATTTTAAAGACTAAGCAGGAAGAGGGAAAAGGGACAATGTACTCACCAATTTTTAAAATTTTTCTTCCACGTTTTTTGCAAATGATTTGTGTAATTTTTATTTTGCTTTTCTCATGTGTTGGATCCAGCTTTTGTAAAGTGCCATTACTTCAGTGTGTACAAAATACTCATTCAGATTTTTCTGTGGACACCGATATTGCAATTTGTTAGGTTGATTTGAATGAATTCTTACTTTTTAATTAGTCATTATTAATACTTATTGAGAAGATAACATAAACTTCCAGGAAACAAATTTTTGCTCCGTCATTTTCCTTCACGCTACAGAAACTGGGATCAGCTCCGGCTCTATGGGCCTCATTGGCCTTGAAGGAACTTTACTTACTTTTTTTACTATTTTCCTTGAAACTAATGATCATAAGTGTATTGTGCAGAAGTTCCCAACTCATCATTAGTCAAAGCCCCCTTGAGAAATCCTTGAAATTCTATGGACTCCAACTCAATGGTTGTACTATTTCTTGCTCATGGTTGCAATCTTAACACAAATTATGAACTTAAAATTTGGCCTGCATGCTATAACAAAATCTGTACAACTGAAAAAAAAGTTAGGATAAAAACTTAGAAGCTAAAATTGAATTAAGGGTCAGCCAGTAAGGTGTTACTTATCAACTGATATCAATTTGCCAATCAGTTATCTGACTACTTTTGTCTTAAATTTTTCATGGACTCATTGCAAAAATATACGTGGGCCCTCAGTGGTCCTTGTTCACCCAGTTGGGATCCACTATCATTCCTTAATTAACTTAATCCTCTTCGGTCCTGGTGAAGCACAGGACCTCAAATATTCCTCTGCTTTTCTCTGTCTCTTGCAGTCTTTATTTTTATGGCCTCAGGGGTCAGCTTTGTGGCTTTAAGCTCTTTCATGTGGTCACGTATTGTATAGACCATCGGGTCTAGTCAATCTAAAATCGTGAAATACAATAGAATAGCAACAGAATTCTTCATATTTCTTTGCAAAATAATTGCATATGATTTTATGTAAAATAAGATGCCAATTGTGGTTGTACTTTGTTAATCGGGGTTTCTGTTTCCTCCCCAGATGTTATCGCTATATTGAATATTTTTGGATTTTTTTCAGCTCCAAGCTTATTTCTTAGTAGCTGATGATATCATGGATGGATCAATCACACGGAGAGGACAGCCTTGCTGGTACAAAAATGTAAGTGACGCTAGAGATTTCCTGAATATTGAATAGCAAAATCAGTCATTGAAATGTAAGTAGCGTGAATGTGGCTGACATTATTAAATAATAATATTATTATTATAATGTTAGTGATGATTTTAAACAACGCTATGATTTTGACCTAATGGGTAAAAAGTAATGCCATATGTGTGATTTGATTGACAAAATAAACGGGGATATCTTGATTTGCGCCATGATGAAGTTGTAATAGTTTTACACAGTGTGTTGGGAGCCCTTGTAGTCGCCTGTTGCATGGAATGATGCTCTTACACAATAATGCTCATTATTTTCCCCTTGTTTCTTGATTTCAGGAAGAAGTAGGTCTGATTGCTATCAACGATTCTTTTTTCTTGGAGAGTTCCATATACATCTTGTTGAAAAAACACTTCGTAGGAAAAGCATACTATGTCCATCTTCTTGAACTGTTTTTACAGGTAAATCAAATGCTTGCTTATGAACAACCTAAGAGTCTTATGACTAAATGTTGTGATTTCCGTTTCCATCTTTGATATACCAATTCTTCTATTTCTATACACTGCTTTCTGATATGAAGTAGACAAGTCATTCACTCTGTAATTATAAATTAACTTCATATAAGATTATCTCGTATTTTTAAAAAAAGCTATTTTAGAGTTGTTCAGCTATTTCTTTACGTGAAGATGGTCAATTAAGTGTTTAATTGGTTGTAAGAATAATGGAACTTTCATTGAGAAGTCTGGTAGGCATCTTTTCTTCATATCCTTTGTTACCTTATCAAACTGAAAACTTCTCACTTCATTCTCAAGCTCATATAACACACCTGATGAAAACACAATGCTGTAATTTTCCTTCACAGATGAATGTAAACACTGTGACAGGCCAATGTCTTGATATTAGAACGGCAGTGCCTGAAGGGAAAGTGGACTTCACAGGATTCACTATGGAGCGCTACGGTGCTATTGTGAAGTGGAAGACTGCCTTCTACTCTTTCCACTTGCCAGTGGCTTTAGCCATGCACATGGTGAGTTTCTGTAAGGAGCGCTGTTTGTGGAGTGTGAATAACGCTGATTGCACATGTAAGCTGGCGGTGGCGCGGTAGCCGAATGGTTAAAGTGTTTGACTCGTAATCCAAGGGTCCAGGGTTTGAATCCGAGAGGTGACCATGTTGTGTCCTTGGGAAAGACACTTTACACCATTTTTCCTCTCCCCACCCAGGTGCAAATTGGGTAC
>JBDFRD010304487.1:0-10536 GCA_039654405.1 Bullina lineata
CCTCACCAGCCACACCAAGACCTTCTCAGCCCATGTCCAAAACTACAGACACGCTCCTACAAAAAGTGAGTTTGTGTTGGGGCTTCAGGTTAATCTGTTATGCTCCTGGTACCTGTGGTCTTGGTTTGGTTTGAAAAATGCACACTAACGTCGGTTTGTCCTTGTTTTCTTTGGGATAGCTCTTTTTATTTGTGATTTCCATATACATCTAACACAGGGAGATTAAGCTGAGTTAATAAGAACAGTCGAGATTCTGGCGCCTATGGTTTGAAAATACACACGACTAGCAAAGGGTGATTAATTCGAGTTTATAAGAGCAGTCTTGATTCCCGCACCTTTGATCTTAGTTTGGTTTGAAAAATATAGCTAGCAAAGAAGGATTAACACTTTTTGGACCATTGACAAGAATAGTCATGAACATCGGCCATTGCTTTCAAACCACTGACGAGTATTCTGGCATGTGGGGTAACCAAAATCTAAACCACTCCAACTTTTCTCTAACTTATCCTCTTAGTCATCATCACCATTGCCCCTCGCCCTTATCAAGGTATAGGCCACACACAAGGCATTTCCGCTTTATTCTGTCCTATCCCTGTTAGTGCTGACTTTAAAATTTTGGAAGTGATAAGCACTCTATGTGGAAAGCCACATATGTGGCTCATCGCACTAAGAAGATCCAGGGTCGGTGTCAGGCCAGTCACTAAGGTGTTAACTTGAGTTGAGGAGAACAGTCTAGATATTGAATGTGAATGTGCTGTTTTGAAAGTGAGTAGCTTTGCTTCAAGTTACCTCATGATTTACTTTGACTTAATCCTATTCCCTCCTTGTGGAGCACAGGGCTTCAACAGTATTCCTCCACTTTTCTCTCTCTCTGACAGTTTTCTTTACAGCCTCCCAGGTCAGATTTGTGGCTTTAACCTTATAAGCCCCGCTAAGGCCGTGACCTACTTTCCCCTCACATCCGCGAATGGTTAACCAGCAATCCCCCGCGCTACCGAAGAAGGCGGTTGAAGTGTACTACAAACACACGCTAATACTAGTGAAAGCGGGAATTTCATTAACACAACAGTTTTCTAGGTCAGGACATCCAATTGGACATTGCTAAAGGTCAGAATCTAAATTTAGATGCAAAGAATTCCCGATAATTACTATTAAAGTAAATAGATGTATGCGGTGAAACCAACAACGCATCAGGATTGTGCAGGGGGAAATGTTATCGACGCCTCTGTAACGAAAGAGTCAAGCTCTGCATGCAGGCTCCATGTCCAGGTCTGTTCATGTTTCCTCTTCCTTTATGGATTCCTCTCAAGAACCTGTCAAGTGATGTCTGTTGGCTCTCTCTACGATGTGTACCCGACACAACGCCATTTTTGTCTCATGATCTGTACAGTTATTTGTTCTTGGTTGGCTCTTAGCCCTATCCATCCCATAGTCTTATGGACCGTTGGGGCACCACAAGTGATTTGGTAACCAGCATCCTCCAATCCTCTCTTTTTTCAGACCTCCTGGTTGTCTCGCTTAACTTCAATCACGTCCATTCTGAAATAGTATCCTCCCATCTCTTCCTCTGTCTGCCTCTCCTTCTCACTCCTTGCACAGTGCCCTGCAGGAATGTCTTGGCTCTTAGCCACAAACCAAGATTTGACACCCTGTCAAGTGACTTGAGGTGACAGAGACACTTGTTCATAAAAGTTTGGAGCTTTTTATAAATTAGTTTTTGTTTCTCTCCATGTCTCAAACCTGTATGTGAGCACAGATTTCACATTTTGAGTTGAAAACAAAAGGTTTGATTTTTGTTGAGATGGCATTGAATTTCGAGACAGGTTGGAGAATAGTGAACGCTTGTTGTGCTTCCTTATCCTTGCCTTACTAACTTCATCTGTACCCCCATAATGGCTTGTTTTGCTGGGTAGCAGCTGCAGTAAAACTGTCTCATCGTGTCTTGCATACCAACACATCTATGTTATTAGTACAGGGAGTGTAGTGAGGGAACGAAATCCTTATGATTTCTTTTTTGTTTCCTGGCCATTACTTTGCATCCCTCTCTTTTCTCTCAGGAGACTGGTATATTCTTCAGCTTAAAGTTTCAAAAAAATGTGATATCTTTTATTTAGACAGTATAAAACAGAAGTGACTTCAAAAGCTGAAGGTTTTGACCATTATGATGGGATTAATTTTTTTGTAGAACATGACAATAAACAAGAATCTTCTACTTCATCTACATTCAGCTGTATGGACAAGAATCAACTCTGCATTTGTAAAAAAGAAATTTCTTATGACTATATCAAGAATGAAAATGCTCTTTTAACTCATTCCATCCAAAACAACACACTCTGCGTCACTGCTTATTCCGTACAATATGAATAGCAACACTGTGTATCACTATCTTTGACTGTGTAGAGCCCCTGTATAAAAGGACATGTACAGCAATTTTCCGCCAAAAATTTTAGCTGCGTTGTATTGGCAAAATCACCCTGTATGGAATGAGTTAACTTGCCACCATGCTGTTCAGCTCCAATTAATGTTGTTGCTTGCATGCTCTGTGTGTGTTCGTATGAAAAAATACTTGATTTTATCATGTGCACCAGCAGTGTCCTTCAGTTTCAGCTGTTTTCTCTCTCTCTGTGTCATTCTTTGCTTCGCTTGCAATTTTCCCCACAGTAGTTGGGAATTGAAGCTTGCTAAGTTTTATAAGTGTTTTACGTTTTTATATCCTAATGCTTGCGGCTTCTGTACTATTAAATATGGTACGCATCATTCACAATATAAAATCTGATCCTATTATGTGTATTCCTTTGTGTGAAATAAGTCATGGATTGTGTGAAAAAAGAAACAGATACATCGTCAGCATTGCATGTTCTATTTGTGGTAATGATTTATATCATATAGTGTTTTAAATTTCTTCTTTTCGCAGTGGTCAAGACTATATTTATCTGTATATGTATGTAATATTTTGATCTCAGAAATTATGATCATAGAAGATATTTACAGTATGTGTCTACATACAAATTGTGTATGTTGCTTTGTTATCTCTTATAACTGTTGTATTGTTTTGGTTGACTCATATAATTTATCATATAGGATGTGATACTTTTTACATCATCTCCAACTCAAAATGCTAGTCTGTTGGAGTTTTATTTACCCAGCAGAGTATTATGTCGGTACCCAATTTTCTCCTAGGTGGGGAGAGGAAAAATAGTGTAAAGTGTCTTTCCTTTCTCTGTGTTTGCTTGCTTTCCAACAATTTTCTTTTCAAAACATAAATTATATATTTCTGAAACAATTTCCATTTCACTGAAACTGAAACATTTTGTTTGCACAGTCGCCTGTCCCTCAGGTGAGTGGAGCCTTGGTTCTCTTGTTTATTTTCAAGATTATGATTACGCTCACTGTTATGTTTCTTACAGTTCTCTTGAAAACTATCTCAGTCAAATCAACTTTGTTCAGAATGAAGAGGGTAAAGTTTTACACCATTGTACCTAATGAAAATATTTGAAAGCACTGTATTTTAGATACTCGTAAGGTAGTAGAGAGAGCTTTTTATTGAAGCAATATATGGCACACAGGAAATGTTTGAGGCAAATTTTAGGACAAATCACTTTATTTCAATGTGTGACTCACCTTTGCTGTGAAGCAAAGATAGGTAAAAAGCATGAAATCCAATCAAACACAAGAAAGAAACACTAAAGACAACCTGACACAAAGTCTGCAGAAGACCCATATGAAAGTGAATATAACTGCCTACATATTTATAGTTCCTAAGTTCAGAATTGAATCTCTTTGTCTGTATATCTGTCAGTCTGTCCGGGGATATAGATGAATCTTAGCAGGCAGGCCTTCCCCAAAGCCAACTTGAAAATGTCAGACTTCAGTAGCTGTTCTTATGTTAGAACCAGATTTCAGCATTCAAGTCATACTGCTGCATCTTATTACAACGCATTGTTGAACATTCTTTACATTCCTTTAATGATTCTTAATATCACAGAAATATGAAATTTAACTGCGTGAAACTGCTTGTAACTGCACAGAAAATATGAGTATTTTTAAAAGGGCAACTTATCACATATCAGCAACTGCATTTATCCAATTAAGTATATGAGTTGCTTTAAAAATACAACGTTCTTTGTTGTCATTATATTATTATAGAAGCTCATGTCAACTTTTGCTATACTTATATAATTCTTTCTTTTTTTTTTTTCCTCTGTCGACTGCAAAATTTACAGAATTGTTTCATGAGTAGGAATAACAGTATTTATGATTTTGTTTTTAATTTTTGTGTTTCTGGTCTAAGAGTGAGGCAGTTTAAAACAGAAGTTGTTCCATTCAGGTTCATCCAATAATATTGATGTTTAATTCAACCAAAACTGCTTTTCAAATGCAAAGCAACAAACTGTTAATAACTATCTATAGATACAAATTGTCATTTTCCACTTTGTAATATTTTCAACACTGAAACTTTTCATCTGCAAAATCCTTCTTTCTTTTTTTTTTTTTCTCATTTTCAACACAAGACATAGAAAAATGCAGAAATTCGTTTTTGTATTTATTTACTTGTTTGTCACTTTATTTCAGATGAATCTCACACTAAAGCAAAATTAGAGAATATTAATTTTAAATGGATTTATGTATAGTGTAGGCACTTCATTCATTCAGTTCTGATATTTTCTCTGTTCATCATTTGTTTTAACTACATGTCATTTGTACAAACACATGAAAAATGGAAAAGCAACCACTTGGTCTCTATCACATTTTCATTTGTGTAGAAATGAAACGAGGCTGGAAGTTAGTAAAATAAATATTCATATCACGTTATGATTATCAGAGTGATAACTAATATCTCTCAGTGTCACTATGGTAGGGTACAAAATAAATCTCGATCTAACCACTGTTATCTCACATATTAATGACCATCAGTTCTTTTGCTTGTATAGTACAGTTCCTTCAAGGTCAATAGGGCCCATAGAGCCGGAGCGTATACCGGTTTCAGTAGCGTGAAGCGGAACAGATGATTTTTACTATACCTCCTAGACAGGACGCTAGTCTGCCGTAGGTTTACTTCCCCAGCAGAATATGTCAGTACCCCATTCGCACCTGGCTGGGGAGATGAAAAATGATGTAAAGTGTCTTTCCCAAGGACACAACACGGTCACCTCCCTGAACCCTTGGATTAGGAGTCCAACACTGTAACCATTTGGCCACCACGCAACAGCGCCACCGTTTTCTTGTATATCAATGCAATAAATTAGAACTATTATATGACTTATTTCTCCTTATGTTTAACTTGATTGGTTCTTGATACGATTACCGTGTGTCAGTCATGTAAATCTTTGATTGTCAGTTCATCATTGCAAGGACTGTCAGATGTTATATGGCAGTACATGTTGGCAACAATTGGCTCTTCTGATGTGATTATAGTGTTTGATTGTTATATACATTTAATTTTTTTTATTTATTAAACAATTATTATATCAGTTAAAGATTACAAGTCACAATATTGAAATGACAACACCTAGCAAACTGTACTCAAAGATTTTGATGTATTGGACAGTGCTTCAAAGATATGGTAAACAGAAGAATGACAGCACTGACAGAATAATGAAGAATTACAATTGGACAGAACAGAAAAAGTGAACAAAAGGGGGCGGGGAGGAGTATAATAGCTGTTTGGAAGATAAAATAAGAAACAAGAGCAAGAAAAAGAAGACTGGCAAATATTGCTCGATTTGTGTCACACTGATGTTGTTCAGTCTTATTGGTCGCAAGGATGTTCAGAGTGTGTCTTATTGGTCGCAAGGATATTCATTTTGTGTTTTATTGGTCCCAGTGATGTTCATTTTGTGTTTTATTGGTCCCAGTGATGTTCATTTTGTGTTTTATTGGTCCCAGTAATGTTCATTTTGTGTTTTATTGGTCCCAGTGATGTTCAGTTTGTGCCTTATTAGTCGCAGTGATGATGTTCAGTTTGTGTTTTATTGGTCGCAGTGATGATGTTGAGTTTGTGTTTTATTGGTCGCAATGATGTTGTTCAGTTTGTGTTTTATTGGTCGCAGTGATGATGTTCAGTTTGTGTTTTATTGGTCGCAGTGATGTTGTTCAGTTTCTAACTGTTTCTAACAGATGTCGCTGATTTTGCTCAGTTTATAGTTAGGTTACATATATGAAGCAGGCATATTCTGAGCTATTACCCAGTTTGTGTGTGATCTATACACTCTTGTATGCCTCTCATTTAAGTTGTTTTTCCTTCATGTAAAAAGTCTCAGGTCGAACCGTTCATTGGAGGGAAATCCAAACGCATTGGCACTATGGACGACAAGGTACGATGCCAGAACTTCGCCTTCAAGTTGCTCAGTTTGCACCTTCTTTGATAATTCTCTTGTTATTTGTTATGCTTTGCATTATTTTCGCATTTCCTTTTTTCATTTTTCACGTTAAGTTCTTCCTCATTAGTCAGGAGGGCATGAGATAAAGAAATTATTTCCCTTTTCAGTCCTCTTCTCTCGCTTGCACACTTTCTGATTATAATTACATGTCATGTTCTACCGACAGCTCGGGAATGTTTTTACAATTGGAGCTTTTGTCTAGATTTCTTGTTTGTAATGCTTTTCATTTATTTTTGTTTTATATTTCCCTATATTCTTTTCTCAACACTGGCATGATCGCTGTCTCCTCCCACTGAAGTGAGATGAAATTTTACTGTACATTTAATTTTTCTCTCATTTTTGACTCTAGAACAACATTGCCATTTTTATGTTGGAAGCCGCTGCACATTTTTAATCTGTAGTTGGATGAAAGCTGAAATAAATGGAAATCAAATAAACTGAAGTCATTCTGGGGTGTCCTTCCAATTTATTGATTTAATTTAATAAAATAGTAAAGTTGCCTTGTCTGACCTCAAACTCTCACGCTAATGGATTTCCCATAATCTTCACATTCATCTCCAATTATAACTGAATCATCAAAATCAAAGAACAAGTGCACAGGTAAGACTGGCCAGGCGTGTAAACTCTACGAGCTCATCTGTCAAGACGAAATAGTCCGGACACCCCAGATAACAATAATTTCCCAAGTCTGTCATCTTTGAGGCTGAGCATTCAAATATAACTTTCCACATGTATAAGCTCTTTACACTACGCGCTTATAGGCTCTGTAATTCTCTTGTTTATGTTTAGAAGTATTGTGCCTTCTTCTGTAGGAGTTGATTTACTGCAGACATTTGATTAGCTGCCAACTGAATCTGAATCTGTATAGTTTATTTAATCAGTTTTATTCATTAGTACCTCCAGAGCCAATCAACCAAGGAAGATATTTCGACTTGATATTTGCCCATTTTTTATTTGTATTTATATATATATATATATATATATATATATATTTGTTGTGATTTTCATCAGGCCCTTTTCAAATAATATGTCCAGAACCAGAATATATTTGATTTTTGAACACATGTTGCTGCATTTGTTTTAGCATCTTGAGCTTAATTTATCATAAGTATCCGTAGTGATGATGATGAGTTCAATTTTGGGATTTTTAACATGATCTGAATTTCCCTTTTATCATCAAACGTTAAGATTTCAGATGTTTGTAAAAACCATTGTAGTATGCACATAAAGGGATTCTACTTATGACTGGTGGAGGTGTCACTTCTCAGGCAATTAACGGAATTCCAACTTTGGCAAATCTGCCGACAATGTTCCAACATCAAAAGATTGTGTTTGTTTGTTTTTATTAAGTATGTATCATACTTAACATTAAGCAGTACATTAAGTAGACAGTAGTCTTATCTGTAGCATCAGTTTTACGTTGATTTCTCTCTTAGATGGCCTGACTGTCAGTGCATTCAAACAGCACTACTGCTGAACTTAATCCTACCCCGTCATCTTCATCTCACCTTGATCTTTGACCTTCTTATCCCTGTCATCTTCATCTCACCTTGATCCCTGACCTCCTTAGACCCGTCATCTTTATCTCACCTTGACCTTGACATCTTCATCTCACCTTGACCCTTGACCTTCTTATCCCTATCATCTTCATCTCACCTTGACCCCTGACTTCCTTATCCCTGTCATCTTCATCTCACCTTGACCCCTGGCCTTCTCCATCCACCAGGTGGATCGGCTGGAGATCCAGAACCAGCACATGCAGCGACAGCTCAACCTCCTGCTGCTGATCCAGTTCCTGACGGCCTTCACCTTCGTGCTCATCATGTTCTCCTACTCCTGCTTCGGAGACGAGCTCTTCACGCGCTTCCTGGCGCTGCCTTTCGACTTCTGCTCAGACTCCTACGGACGGAAATGCTGATGCCTTAACGCCTGGCTGGGGGAGCCTGCTTCGCCGCCGCACACCCACGTCCCTTTTTTATGTTGTGTAAATCTAGTAAAAGGTGTGTGAGTGGATTGGGATGTCTTTGTGTCTGATTGATTCTGCCCGGGCTGCGAGAATTGTCGTGATAAATGGACGGAGAGCAAGGGAAGTGGGTTGCTGTTGTTATTTTTGTTGTTTTTGTTGTCATTGTTGTTGTTGTTGTTGTTTTTGTTGTCGTTGTTGTTGTTGTTGATGCTGCTGTTTTCCTATCTGTCATGTCCAGAGGTTGTCTTGTTCCTGTCCACCCCTTACCTCCCACTTTTTGGATTTTTAAAATACTAGTCAGGTATTATGGTTATTAGGGAGGGATCATACATAAAGTCTCATATAAGTGTGTAACAAGTGGAAGACTATCAAGAATATTGTGATAGAGAAAAGGGGAAGTTAACGTGATGTCTTGGCAGGACATACTATAGAAATAATCCCGAAAAGTATCGGTCATTTTTTTCTTTGTTTAACGCCAGTTTTCCGGTCCTGGATACTTGCAGGTTCGATATTGCCGACAGAGCCCTAGAAGTATCAGTAGGGAGATACCATCAAATAGTCATTGTAATAATTATTTTTTACTGTGTGCATGTGTGTGTGTTTGTGTATGCCCTCTTAAGCATATCTTTCTTATAGGGGCTACTGGGTAGGGCACACTGGACAAACTCGTATTTTTTATTTGGATTTATAATTTTTAACAGGTTTTCTAGTACTGAGTGGAGTAAAAAAAAAGTTCCTTCAAGGCCAACGAGGCCCATAGAGCAGGAGCTTCTACCAGTTTCTGTAACGTGAAGTGGAACAGATGATTTTTACTTCATTTCCTAGACAGGACGCTAGTTTGAGCGGAGTTGCTATCCATTAATTCTCATTGTAATTATAACATTACTTGACAGGAGAGACTGAGCTCTTTAGGTAGACTAGAACAAGCTCGTCCTGACTTTTAATGAGTGTGTACAATATTATAGGCATCTTTTTTGTTCTACAAAGTGTCTAAGGCAATGCCTCTATCATCACAGACATGCCAACTTTATGGGTTCCCCATAAGAAATTACGGGAAGCAGTCAGAAATTACGGTTTACTGGCAATTATGGCGAGGATGTATGCTTTTAAATCTCATTGCCATTGCATTCTTCATTCTCTGGCATTATCCTTGTACGCTGTAAAATTATTCTTTTGGGTCCTCATTTTACTACGAGTTTAGCTCGTGATTACTCCAAGCCTCAAATGGGGTTGAACCGTCTGCCCTCAAATCTCATTTTCTTGGCTGTATAAAGCAAATCTTTCCTTATGTGGCCAATCACCCTGCCGTACAGTATTGGACTATTTTTCGTAGCATGAATAATTGATGATTGTAAAAAGAGAAAAAAAAAGACAGAACATTCCATAGATGTGTGTGTGTGATTGTACATATGGCCTGGCGTATACAATATGCCGTAATAAATGCTTGTAGGTTGGGTGGCGTACATATGGCCTGGCGTATACAATATGCCGTAATAAATGCTTGTAGGTTGGGTGGCGTACATATGGCTTGATGTATACAATATGCCGTAATAAATGCTTGTAGGTTGGGTGGCGTACATATGGCTTGACGTATACAATATGCCGTAATAAATGCTTGTAGGTTGGATTGCGTACACATGGCCTGACGTATACAATATGCTGTAATAAATGGTTGTAGGTTGGGTGGCGTACATATGGCCTGGCGTATACAATATGCTGTAATAAATGGTTGTAGGTTGGGTGGCGTACATATGGCCTGGCGTATACAATATGCCGTAGTAAATGCTTGTAGGTTGGATGGCGTACACATGGCCTGGCGTATACAATATGCTGTAATAAATGGTTGTAGGTTGGGTTATGTGCACATGGCTGACGTATACAATATGCCGTAGTAAATGCTTGTAGGTTGGATTGCGTACACATGGCCTGACGTATACAGTATGCCGTAATAAATGCTTGTAGGTTGGGTGGCGTAATCCCTGATTGTCAAATAGAATTATTGATACCATTGTGTTTGCCTTCAACTTGTGATCAGTGTGGAATGTTTTGAACTATTTCTTAATCTCTCTCTCTCTCTCTTTCTCTCTCTGTCTCTCTCTTTTTTTCTCTTTCTCTCTTTCTGTCTCTCTCTGTCTCTGTCTTTCTCTCTCTCCCTCTCTCTCTCTCTCTCTCTCTCTCTCTCCCTCTCTC